>JAVIAB010000105.1:8216492-8520645 GCA_032433765.1 Megaustenia siamemsis
TTTGCTAACAACCTTTTGTACTACCGGTCTTAGTGCTAACAACCTTTTGTACTACTGGTTCTAGTGCTAACAACCTTTTGTACTACCGGTTCTAGTGCTAACAACCTTTTGTACTACTGGTCTTAGTGCTAACAACCTTTGTACTACTGTTTAGTGCTAACAACCTTTTGTACTACCGTTCTAGTGCTAACAACCTTTTGTACTACCGGTCATAGTGCTAACAACCTTTTGTACTACTGGTTCTTAGTGCTAACAACCTTTTGTACTACTGGTTCTAGTGCTCACCAACCTTTTGTACTACTGGTTCTAGTGCTAACAACCTTTTGTACTACTGGTTCTAGTGCTAACAACCTTTTGTACTACCGGTCTTAGTGCTAACAACCTTTTGTACTACCGTTCTAGTGCTAACAACCTTTTGTACTACTGGTTCTAGTGCTAACACCTTTTGTACTACCGGTTCTAGTGCTAACAACCTTTTGTACTACTGGTTCTAGTGCTAACAACCTTTTGTACTACTGGTCTAGTGCTAACAACCTTTTGTACTACCGGTTCTAGTGCTAACAACCTTTTGTACTACTGGTTCTAGTGCTACCACCTTTTGTACTACTGTTCTAGTGCTAACAACCTTTTGTACTACTGTTCTAGTGCTAACAACCTTTTGTACTACTGGTTCTAGTGCTAACAACCTTTTGTACTACCGGTCTAGTGCTAACAACCTTTTGTACTACTGGTTCTAGTGCTAACAACCTTTTGTACTACTGGTTCTAGTGCTAACAACCTTTTGTACTACTGGTTCTAGTGCTAACAACCTTTTGTACTACTGGTTCTAGTGCTAACAACCTTTTGTACTACGTCTAGTGCTACAACCTTTTGTACTACCGGTTCTAGTGCTAACAACCTTTTGTACTACTGGTTCTAGTGCTAACAACCTTTTGTACTACCGGTTCTTAGTGCTAACAACCTTTTGTACTACCGGTTCTAGTGCTAACAACCTTTTGTACTACCGGTTCTAGTGCTAACACAAACTTTTGTACTACTGGTTCTAGTGCTAACAACCTTTTGTACTACCGGTTCTAGTGCTAACAACTTTTGTACTACTGGTTCTAGTGCTAACAACTTTTGTACTACTGGTTCTAGTGCTAACAACCTTTTGTACTACCGGTTCTAGTGCTAACAACCTTTTGTACTACTGGTTCTAGTGCTAACAACCTTTTGTACTACCGGTTCTAGTGCTAACAACCTTTTGTACTACCGGTTCTAGTGCTAACAACCTTTTGTACTACCGTCTTAGTGCTAACAACCTTTTGTACTACTGGTTCTAGTGCTAACAACCTTTTGTACTACCGGTTCTAGTGCTAACAACCTTTTGTACTACTGGTTCTAGTGCTAACAACCTTTTGTACTACCGGTTCTAGTGCTAACAACCTTTTGTACTACTGGTTCTAGTGCTAACAACCTTTTGTACTACTGGTCTTAGTGCTAACAACCTTTTGTACTACTGGTTCTAGTGCTACCAACCTTTTGTACTACCGGTTCTAGTGCTAACAACCTTTTGTACTACTGGTTCTAGTGCTAACAACCTTTTGTACTACTGGTTCTAGTGCTAACAACCTTTTGTACTACCGGTCTTAGTGCTAACAACCTTTTGTACTACCGGTTCTAGTGCTAACAACCTTTTGTACTACCGGTTCTAGTGCTAACAACCTTTTGTACTACTGGTTCTAGTGCTAACAACCTTTTGTACTACTGGTTCTAGTGCTAACAACCTTTTGTACTACTGGTCTTAGTGCTAACAACCTTTTGTACTACCGGTTCTAGTGCTAACAACCTTTTGTACTACCGGTTCTAGTGCTAACAACCTTTTGTACTACTGGTTCTAGTGCTAACAACCTTTTGTACTACCGGTTCTAGTGCTAACAACCTTTTGTACTACTGGTCTTAGTGCTAACAACCTTTTGTACTACTGGTTCTAGTGCTAACAACCTTTTGTACTACTGGTTCTAGTGCTAACAACCTTTTGTACTACTGGTTCTAGTGCTAACAACCTTTTGTACTACCGGTTCTAGTGCTAACAACCTTTGTACTACCGTTCTAGTGCTAACAACCTTTTGTACTACCGTTCTAGTGCTAACAACCTTTTGTACTACGGTTCTAGTGCTAACAACCTTTTGTACTACCGGTCTTAGTGCTAACAACCTTTTGTACTACTGGTTCTAGTGCTAACAACCTTTTGTACTACTGGTTCTAGTGCTAACAACCTTTTGTACTACTGGTTCTAGTGCTAACAACCTTTTGTACTACCGGTTCTAGTGCTAACAACCTTTTGTACTACCGGTCTTAGTGCTAACAACCTTTTGTACTACCGTTCTAGTGCTAACAACCTTTTGTACTACCGGTTCTAGTGCTAACAACCTTTGTACTACTGGTTCTAGTGCTAACAACCTTTTGTACTACTGGTTCTAGTGCTAACAACCTTTTGTACTACTGGTCTAGTGCTAACAACCTTTTGTACTACCGGTTCTAGTGCTAACAACCTTTTGTACTACCGGTTCTAGTGCTAACAACCTTTTGTACTACTGTTCTTAGTGCTAACAACCTTTTGTACTACCGGTTCTAGTGCTAACAACCTTTTGTACTACTGGTCTTAGTGCTAACAACCTTTTGTACTACTGGTTCTAGTGCTAACAACCTTTTGTACTACTGGTCTAGTGCTAACAACCTTTTGTACTACCGGTTCTAGTGCTATAACCTTTTGTACTACCGTTCTAGTGCTAACAACCTTTTGTACTACCGGTCTTAGTGCTAACAACCTTTTGTACTACCGGTCTCAGTGCTAACAACCTTTTGTACTACTGGTTCTAGTGCTAACAACCTTTTGTACTACCGGTTCTAGTGCTAACAACCTTTTGTACTACCGGTTCTAGTGCTAACAACCTTTTGTACTACCGGTTCTTAGTGCTAACAACCTTTTGTACTACTGGTTCTAGTGCTAACAACCTTTTGTACTACCGGTTCTAGTGCTAACAACCTTTTGTACTACCGTCTAGTGCTAACAACCTTTTGTACTACTGGTTCTAGTGCTACCAACCTTTTGTACTACTGGTTCTAGTGCTAACAACCTTTTGTACTACTGGTTCTAGTGCTAACAACCTTTTGTACTACTGGTTCTAGTGCTAACAACTTTTGTACTACCAGTCTTAGTGCTAACAACCTTTTGTACTACTGGTTCTAGTGCTAACAACCTTTTGTACTACTGGTTCTAGTGCTAACAACCTTTTGTACTACTGGTTCTAGTGCTAACAACCTTTTGTACTACTGGTTCTAGTGCTAACAACCTTTTGTACTACTGGTCTTAGTGCTAACAACCTTTTGTACTACTGGTTCTAGTGCTAAAAACCTTTTGTACTACTGGTTCTAGTGCTAACAACCTTTTGTACTACCGGTTCTAGTGCTAACAACCTTTTGTACTACTGGTTCTAGTGCTACCAACCTTTTGTACTACTGGTTCTAGTGCTAACAACCTTTTGTACTACTGTCTTAGTGCTAACAACCTTTTGTACTACTGGTTCTAGTGCTAACAACCTTTTGTACTACTGGTCTTAGTGCTAACAACCTTTTGTACTACCGTTCTAGTGCTAACAACCTTTTGTAACCGGTTCTAGTGCTAACAACCTTTTGTACTACCGGTTCTAGTGCTAACAACCTTTTGTACTACCGGTTCTAGTGCTAACAACCTTTTGTACTACGGTTCTAGTGCTAACAACCTTTTGTACTACCGGTCTTAGTGCTAACAACCTTTTGTACTACCGGTTCTAGTGCTAACAACCTTTTGTACTACCGGTTCTAGTGCTAACAACTTTTTTACTACCGGTCTTAGTGCTAACAACCTTTTGTACTACCGGTTCTAGTGCTAACAACCTTTTGTACTACGGTCTTAGTGCTAACAACCTTTTGTACTACCGGTCTTAGTGCTAACAACCTTTTGTACTACCGGTTCTTAGTGCTAACAACCTTTTGTACTACTGGTTCTAGTGCTACACAACCTTTTGTACTACCAGTCTTAGTGCTAACAACCTTTTGTACTACTGGTTCTAGTGCTAACAACCTTTTGTACTACCGGTCTTAGTGCTACAACCTTTTGTACTACTGGTTCTAGTGCTAACAACCTTTTGTACTACTGGTTCTAGTGCTAACAACCTTTTGTACTACGTTCTTAGTGCTAACAACCTTTTGTACTACCGGTTCTAGTGCTAACAACCTTTTGTACTACCGGTCTTAGTGCTAACAACCTTTTGTACTACTGGTTCTAGTGCTAACAACCTTTTGTACTACTGGTTCTAGTGCTAACAACCTTTTGTACTACCGGTTCTAGTGCTAACAACCTTTTGTACTACTGGTTCTTAGTGCTAACAACCTTTTGTACTACTGGTCTTAGTGCTAACAACCTTTTGTACTACTGGTTCTAGTGCTAACAACCTTTTGTACTACTGGTCTAGTGCTAACAACCTTTTGTACTACCGGTCTTAGTGCTAACAACCTTTTGTACTACTGGTTCTAGTGCTAACAACCTTTTGTACTACCGGTTCTAGTGCTAACAACCTTTTGTACTACCGGTCTTAGTGCTAACAACCTTTTGTACTACCGGTTCTAGTGCTAACAACCTTTTGTACTACTGGTTCTAGTGCTAACAACCTTTTGTACTACTGGTTCTAGTGCTAACAACCTTTTGTACTACCGGTTCTAGTGCTAACAACCTTTTGTACTACCGGTTCTAGTGCTAACAACCTTTTGTACTACCAGTCTTAGTGCTAACAACCTTTTGTACTACCGGTCTTAGTGCTAACAACCTTTTGTACTACTGGTTCTAGTGCTAACAACCTTTTGTACTACTGGTTCTAGTGCTAACAACCTTTTGTACTACGGTTCTAGTGCTAACAACCTTTTGTACTACCAGTCTTAGTGCTAACAACCTTTTGTACTACCGGTTCTAGTGCTAACAACCTTTTGTACTACCACCTTAGTGCTACCAACCTTTTGTACTACTGGTCTTAGTGCTAACAACCTTTTGTACTACTGGTCTTAGTGCTAACAACCTTTTGTACTACTGGTCTTAGTGCTAACAACCTTTGTACTACTGGTTCTAGTGCTAACAACCTTTTGTACTACTGGTTCTAGTGCTAACAACCTTTTGTACTACTGGTTCTAGTGCTAACAACCTTTTGTACTACCGGTCTTAGTGCTAACAACCTTTTGTACTACCGGTTCTAGTGCTAACAACCTTTGTACTACCGGTCTAGTGCTAACAACCTTTTGTACTACCGGTTCTAGTGCTAACAACCTTTTGTACTACCGGTCTTAGTGCTAACAACCTTTTGTACTACTGGTCTTAGTGCTAACAACCTTTTGTACTACTGGTTCTAGTGCTAACAACCTTTGTACTACTGGTTCTAGTGCTAACAACCTTTTGTACTACTGGTTCTAGTGCTAACAACCTTTTGTACTACCTTCTAGTGCTAACAACCTTTTGTACTACTGGTTCTAGTGCTAACAACTTTTGTACTACCGGTCATAGTGCTACAACAACCTTTTGTACTACCGGTTCTAGTGCTCACAACACACCTTTTGTACTACTGGTTCTAGTGCTAACAACCTTTTGTACTACTGGTTCTAGTGCTAACAACCTTTTGTACTACCGGTTCTAGTGCTAACAACCTTTTGTACTACTGGTTCTAGTGCTAACAACCTTTTGTACTACTGGTCTTAGTGCTAACAACCTTTTGTACTACTGGTTCTAGTGCTAACAACCTTTTGTACTACTGGTTCTAGTGCTAACAACCTTTTGTGGTTTAGTGCTAACTACCGTTTTCTAGTGCTAACAACCTTTTGTACTACTGGTCTTAGTGCTAACAACCTTTTGTACTACTGGTTCTAGTGCTAACAACCTTTTGTACTACCGGTTCTAGTGCTAACAACCTTTTGTACTACCGGTTCTAGTGCTAACAACCTTTTGTACTACCGGTTCTAGTGCTAACAACCTTTTGTACTACTGGTTCTAGTGCTAACAACCTTTTGTACTACCGGTTCTAGTGCTAACAACCTTTTGTACTACCGGTTCTAGTGCTAACAACCTTTTGTACTACTGGTTCTAGTGCTAACAACCTTTTGTACTACCGGTCATAGTGCTAACAACCTTTTGTACTACTGGTTCTAGTGCTCACAACCTTTTGTACTACTGGTTCTAGTGCTAACAACCTTTTGTACTACCGGTTCTAGTGCTAACAACCTTTTGTACTACCGGTTCTAGTGCTCACAACCTTTTGTACTACCGGTTCTAGTGCTAACAACCTTTTGTACTACTGGTTCTAGTGCTACTACAACCTTTTGTACTACTGGTTCTAGTGCTAACAACCTTTTGTACTACCAGTCTTGTGCTAACAACCTTTTGTACTACCGGTCTTAGTGCTAACAACCTTTTGTACTACTGGTTCTAGTGCTAACAACCTTTTGTACTACCAGTCTTAGTGCTAACAACCTTTTGTACTACCGTCTTAGTGCTCACAACCTTTTGTACTACTGGTTCTAGTGCTAACAAACCTTTTGTACTACTGGTTCTAGTGCTAACAACCTTTTGTACTACCAGTCTTGGTGCTAACAACCTTTTGTACTACCGGTCTTAGTGCTAACAACCTTTTGTACTACTGGTTCTAGTGCTCCAACCTTTTGTACTACTGGTTCTAGTGCTAACAACCTTTTGTACTACCAGTCTTAGTGCTAACAACCTTTTGTACTACTGGTTCTAGTGCTAACAACCTTTTGTACTACCGGTCTTAGTGCTAACAACCTTTTGTACTACTGGTTCTAGTGCTAACAACCTTTTCTACTACTGGTTCTAGTGCTAACAACCTTTTGTACTACCGGTTCTAGTGCTAACAACCTTTTGTACTACCGGTTCTAGTGCTAACAACCTTTTGTACTACTGGTTCTAGTGCTAACAACCTTTTGTACTACCAGTCTTAGTGCTAACAACCTTTTGTACTACTGTTCTAGTGCTAACAACCTTTTGTACTACTGGTTTTTTTTTTGTCTAGTGCTAACAACCTTTTGTACTACCGGTTCTAGTGCTAACAACCTTTTGTACTACTGGTTCTAGTGCTAACAACCTTTTGTACTACTGGTTCTAGTGCTAACAACCTTTTGTACTACCAGTCTTAGTGCTAACAACCTTTTGTACTACTGGTTCTAGTGCTAACAACCTTTTGTACTACTGGTTCTAGTGCTAACAACCTTTTGTACTACCAGTCTTAGTGCTAACAACCTTTTGTACTACTGGTTCTAGTGCTAACAACCTTTTGTACTACCGGTTCTAGTGCTCACAACCTTTTGTACTACTGGTTCTAGTGCTAACAACCTTTTGTACTACCGGTTCTAGTGCTAACAACCTTTTGTACTACTGGTTCTAGTGCTAACAACCTTTTGTACTACTGGTTCTAGTGCTAACAACCTTTTGTACTACAGTCTTAGTGCTAACAACCTTTTGTACTACCGGTTCTAGTGCTAACAACCTTTTGTACTACTGTTTCTAGTGCTAACAACCTTTTGTACTACCGGTTCTAGTGCTAACAACCTTTTGTACTACTGGTTCTAGTGCTAACAACCTTTTGTACTACCGGTCATAGTGCTAACCAACCTTTTGTACTACTGGTTCTAGTGCTAACAACCTTTGTACTACTGGTTCTAGTGCTACCAACCTTTTGTACTACTGGTTCTAGTGCTAACAACCTTTTGTACTACTGGTTCTAGTGCTAACAACCTTTTGTACTACTGGTTCTAGTGCTAACAACCTTTTGTACTACCGTCTAGTGCTACCAACCTTTTGTACTACTGGTTCTAGTGCTAACCAACCTTTTGTACTACTGGTTCTAGTGCTAACAACCTTTTGTACTACTGGTTCTAGTGCTAACAACCTTTTGTACTACTGGTTCTAGTGCTAACAACCTTTTGTACTACCGGTCTAGTGCTAACAACCTTTTGTACTACCGGTTCTAGTGCTAACAACCTTTTGTACTACTGGTTCTAGTGCTAACAACCTTTTGTACTACCGGTTCTAGTGCTAACAACCTTTTGTACTACTGGTTCTAGTGCTAACAACCTTTTGTACTACCGGTTCTAGTGCTAACAACCTTTTGTACTACTGGTTCTAGTGCTAACAACCTTTTGTACTACTGGTTCTAGTGCTAACAACCTTTTGTACTACTGGTTCTAGTGCTAACAACCTTTTGTACTACTGGTCTAGTGCTAACAACCTTTTGTACTACTGGTTCTAGTGCTAACAACCTTTTTTACTACCGGTCTTAGTGCTAACAACCTTTTGTACTACTGGTTCTAGTGCTAACACCTTTTGTACTACCGGTTCTAGTGCTAACAACCTTTTGTACTACCAGTCTTAGTGCTAACAACCTTTTGTACTACTGGTTCTAGTGCTAACAACCTTTTGTACTACTGGTTCTAGTGCTAACAACCTTTTGTACTACCGGTTCTAGTGCTAACAACCTTTTGTACTACTGGTTCTAGTGCTAACAACCTTTTGTACTACTGGTTCTAGTGCTAACAACCTTTTGTACTACCGTTCTAGTGCTAACAACCTTTTGTACTACCGGTTCTAGTGCTAACAACCTTTTGTACTACCAGTCTTAGTGCTCACAACCTTTTGTACTACCGGTTCTAGTGCTAACAACCTTTTGTACTACTGGTTCTAGTGCTAACAACCTTTTGTACTACCGGTTCTAGTGCTAACAACCTTTTGTACTACTGGTTCTAGTGCTAACAACCTTTTGTACTACCGGTTCTAGTGCTAACAACCTTTTGTACTACCAGTCTTAGTGCTAACAACCTTTTGTACTACCGGTTCTAGTGCTAACAACCTTTTGTACTACCACCTTAGTGCTACCAACCTTTTGTACTACCGTTCTAGTGCTAACAACCTTTTGTACTACTGGTTCTAGTGCTAACAACCTTTTGTACTACTGGTTCTAGTGCTAACAACCTTTTGTACTACGGTTCTAGTGCTAACAACCTTTTGTACTACCGGTTCTAGTGCTAACACCTTTTGTACTACCGGTTCTAGTGCTAACAACCTTTTGTACTACCGGTTCTAGTGCTAACCAACCTTTTGTACTACTGGTTCTAGTGCTAACAACCTTTTGTACTACTGGTTCTAGTGCTAACAACCTTTTGTACTACTGGTTCTAGTGCTAACAACCTTTTGTACTACTGGTTCTAGTGCTAACAACCTTTTGTACTACTGGTTCTAGTGCTAACAACCTTTTGTACTACTGGTTCTAGTGCTAACAACCTTTTGTACTACTGGTTCTAGTGCTAACAACCTTTTGTACTACTGGTTCTAGTGCTAACAACCTTTTGTACTACTGGTTCTAGTGCTAACAACCTTTTGTACTACCGGTTCTAGTGCTAACAACCTTTTGTACTACCGGTTCTAGTGCTAACAACCTTTTGTACTACTGGTTCTAGTGCTAACAACCTTTTGTACTACTGGTTCTAGTGCTAACAACCTTTTGTACTACTGGTTCTAGTGCTAACAACCTTTTGTACTACCGTCTTAGTGCTAACAACCTTTTGTACTACTGGTTCTAGTGCTAACAACCTTTTGTACTACCGGTTCTAGTGCTAACAACCTTTTGTACTACTGGTTCTAGTGCTAACAACCTTTTGTACTACTGGTTCTAGTGCTAACAACCTTTTGTACTACCGGTCTTAGTGCTAACAACCTTTTGTACTACTGGTTCTAGTGCTAACAACCTTTTGTACTACCGGTCTTAGTGCTACCAACCTTTTGTACTACTGGTTCTAGTGCTAACAACCTTTTGTACTACCGGTCTTAGTGCTACCAACCTTTTGTACTACTGGTTCTAGTGCTAACAACCTTTTGTACTACATTCTTAGTGCTACCAACCTTTTGTACTACTGGTTCTAGTGCTAACAACCTTTTGTACTACTGGTTCTAGTGCTAACAACCTTTTGTACTACCGGTTCTAGTGCTACCAACCTTTTGTACTACTGGTTCTAGTGCTAACAACCTTTTGTACTACTGGTTCTAGTGCTAACAACCTTTTGTACTACCAGTCTTAGTGCTACCAACCTTTTGTACTACTGGTTCTAGTGCTAACAACCTTTTGTACTACTGGTTCTAGTGCTAACAACCTTTTGTACTACTGTTTCTAGTGCTAACAACCTTTTGTACTACCGGTTCTAGTGCTAACAACCTTTTGTACTACCAGTCTTAGTGCTAACAACCTTTTGTACTACTGGTTCTAGTGCTAACAACCTTTTGTACTACCGGTTCTAGTGCTAACAACCTTTTGTACTACCAGTCTTAGTGCTAACAACCTTTGTACTACCAGTCTTAGTGCTAACAACCTTTTGTACTACCGGTTCTAGTGCTACCAACCTTTTGTACTACCGGTCTTAGTGCTACCAACCTTTTGTACTACTGGTTCTAGTGCTAACAACCTTTTGTACTACCAGTCTTAGTGCTAACAACCTTTTGTACTACCGGTCTTAGTGCTAACAACCTTTTGTACTACTGGTTCTAGTGCTAACAACCTTTTGTACTACCGGTCTTAGTGCTAACAACCTTTTGTACTACCGTTCTAGTGCTAACAACCTTTTGTACTACCAGTCTTAGTGCTAACAACCTTTTGTACTACCAGTCTTAGTGCTAACAACCTTTTGTACTACCGGTTCTAGTGCTAACAACCTTTTGTACTACTGGTTCTAGTGCTAACAACCTTTTGTACTACTGGTTCTAGTGTTAACAACCTTTTGTACTACTGGTTCTAGTGCTAACAACCTTTTGTACTACTGGTTCTAGTGCTAACAACCTTTTGTACTACTGGTTCTAGTGTTAACAACCTTTTGTACTACCGGTCTTAGTGCTAAAACCTTTTGTACTACTGGTTCTAGTGCTAACAACCTTTTGTACTACCGCTCTTAGTGCTAACAACCTTTTGTACTACTGGTTCTAGTGCTAACAACCTTTTGTACTACCGCTCTTAGTGTTCAACAACCTTTTGTACTACTGGTTCTAGTGTTAACAACCTTTTGTACTACTGGTTCTAGTGTTAACAACCTTTTGTACTACCGGTCTTAGTGCTAACAACCTTTTGTACTACTGGTTCTAGTGCTAACAACCTTTTGTACTACCGTTCTTAGTGCTAACAACCTTTTGTACTACCGCTCTTAGTGTTAACAACCTTTTGTACTACCGCTCTTAGTGCTAACAACCTTTTGTACTACCGGTCTTAGTGCTAACAACCTTTTGTACTACCGCTCTTAGTGCTAAACAACTTTTGTACTACTGGTTCTAGTGCTAACAACCTTTTGTACTACGGTTCTTAGTGCTAACAACCTTTTGTACTACCGGTCTTAGTGCTAACAACCTTTTGTACTACCGGTTCTAGTGCTAACAACCTTTTGTACTACCGGTCTTAGTGCTAACAACCTTTTGTACTACCGGTCTTAGTGCTAACAACCTTTTGTACTACTGGTTCTAGTGCTAACAACCTTTTGTACTACCGTTCTAGTGCTAACAACCTTTTGTACTACCGGTTCTAGTGCTAACAACCTTTTGTACTACCGGTCTTAGTGCTAACAACCTTTTGTACTACTGGTTCTAGTGCTAACAACCTTTTGTACTACTGTTCTTAGTGCTAACAACCTTTTGTACTACTGGTTCTAGTGCTAACAACCTTTTGTACTACTGGTTCTAGTGCTAACAACCTTTTGTACTACTGGTTCTAGTGCTAACAACCTTTTGTACTACCGGTCTTAGTGCTAACAACCTTTTGTACTACTGGTTCTAGTGCTAACAACCTTTTGTACTACTGGTTCTAGTGCTAACAACCTTTTGTACTACTGGTTCTAGTGCTAACAACCTTTTGTACTACTGGTTCTAGTGCTAACAACCTTTTGTACTACTGGTTCTAGTGCTAACAACCTTTTGTACTACTGGTTCTAGTGCTAACAACCTTTTGTACTACTGGTTCTAGTGCTAACAACCTTTTGTACTACCGGTCTTAGTGCTAACAACCTTTTGTACTACTGGTTCTAGTGCTAACAACCTTTTGTACTACTGGTTCTAGTGCTAACAACCTTTTGTACTACTGGTTCTAGTGCTAACAACCTTTTGTACTACTGTTCTAGTGCTAACAACCTTTTGTACTACTGGTCTTAGTGCTAACAACCTTTTGTACTACTGTTCTAGTGCTACAACCTTTTGTACTACCGGTCTTAGTGCTAACAACCTTTTGTACTACTGGTTCTAGTGCTAACAACCTTTTGTACTACTGGTTCTAGTGCTAACAACCTTTTGTACTACCGGTCTTAGTGCTAACAACCTTTTGTACTACTGGTTCTAGTGCTAACAACCTTTTGTACTACTGGTCTTAGTGCTAACAACCTTTTGTACTACTGGTTCTAGTGCTAACAACCTTTTGTACTACTGTTCTAGTGCTAACAACCTTTTGTACTACTGGTTCTAGTGCTAACAACCTTTTGTACTACCGGTTCTAGTGCTAACAACCTTTTGTACTACCGGTTCTAGTGCTAACAACCTTTTGTACTACTGGTTCTAGTGCTAACAACCTTTTGTACTACCGGTTCTAGTGCTAACAACCTTTTGTACTACTGGTCTTAGTGCTAACAACCTTTTGTACTACTGGTTCTAGTGCTAACAACCTTTTGTACTACTGGTTCTAGTGCTAACAACCTTTTGTACTACTGGTTCTAGTGCTAACAACCTTTTGTACTACCGGTCTTAGTGCTAACAACCTTTTGTACTACGGTTCTAGTGCTAACAACCTTTTGTACTACTGGTTCTAGTGCTAACAACCTTTTGTACTACCGGTTCTAGTGCTAACAACCTTTTGTACTACTGGTTCTAGTGCTAACAACCTTTTGTACTACCGGTTAGTGCTAACAACCTTTTGTACTACTGGTTCTAGTGCTAACAACCTTTTGTACTACTGGTTCTAGTGCTAACAACCTTTTGTACTACTGGTTCTAGTGCTAACAACCTTTTGTACTACTGGTTCTAGTGCTAACAACCTTTTGTACTACTGGTTCTAGTGCTAACAACCTTTTGTACTACGGTCTAGTGCTAACAACCTTTTGTACTACTGGTTCTAGTGCTAACAACCTTTTGTACTACTGGTTCTAGTGCTAACAACCTTTTGTACTACTGGTTCTAGTGCTAACAACCTTTTGTACTACTGGTTCTAGTGCTAACAACCTTTTGTACTACCGGTCTAGTGCTAACAACCTTTTGTACTACCGGTTCTAGTGCTAACAACCTTTTGTACTACTGGTTCTAGTGCTAACAACCTTTTGTACTACCGGTTCTAGTGCTAACAACCTTTTGTACTACCGGTTCTAGTGCTAACAACCTTTTGTACTACCGGTTCTAGTGCTAACAACCTTTTGTACTACTGGTTCTAGTGCTAACAACCTTTTGTACTACTGGTTCTAGTGCTAACAACCTTTTGTACTACTGGTTCTAGTGCTAACAACCTTTTGTACTACCGTTCTAGTGCTAACAACCTTTTGTACTACTGGTTCTAGTGCTAACAACCTTTTGTACTACCGGTCTAGTGCTACCAACCTTTTGTACTACCGGTTCTAGTGCTAACAACCTTTTGTACTACTGGTTCTAGTGCTAACAACCTTTTGTACTACCGGTCTTAGTGCTAACAACCTTTTGTACTACTGGTTCTAGTGCTAACAACCTTTTGTACTACCGGTCTAGTGCTAACAACCTTTTGTACTACTGGTTCTAGTGCTAACAACCTTTTGTACTACCGGTTCTAGTGCTAACAACCTTTTGTACTACTGGTCTTAGTGCTAACAACCTTTTGTACTACTGGTTCTTAGTGCTAACAACCTTTTGTACTACCGGTTCTAGTGCTAACAACCTTTTGTACTACCGGTTCTAGTGCTAACAACCTTTTTACTACTGGTTCTAGTGCTAACAACCTTTTGTACTACTGGTTCTAGTGCTAACAACCTTTTGTACTACCGGTTCTAGTGCTAACAACCTTTTGTACTACCGGTCTTAGTGCTAACAACCTTTTGTACTACCGGTTCTAGTGCTAACAACCTTTTGTACTACCGGTTCTAGTGCTAACAACCTTTTGTACTACTGGTTCTAGTGCTAACAACCTTTTGTACTACCGTTCTAGTGCTAACAACCTTTTGTACTACTGGTTCTAGTGCTAACAACCTTTTGTACTACCTGTTCTAGTGCTAACAACCTTTTGTACTACCGGTCTAGTGCTAACAACCTTTTGTACTACTGGTTCTAGTGCTAACAACCTTTTGTACTACCGGTCTTAGTGTTAACAACCTTTTGTACTACCGGTCTTAGTGCTAACAACCTTTTGTACTACTACGTTCTAGTGCTAACAACCTTTTGTACTACCGGTCTTAGTGCTAACACCTTTTGTACTACCGGTCTTAGTGCTAACAACCTTTTGTACTACTGGTTCTAGTGCTAACAACCTTTTGTACTACCGGTCTTAGTGCTAACAACCTTTTGTACTACCGGTCTTAGTGCTAACAACCTTTTGTACTACGGTTCTAGTGCTAACAACCTTTTGTACTACCGGTCTTAGTGCTAACAACCTTTTGTACTACCGGTCTTAGTGCTAACAACCTTTTGTACTACTGGTTCTAGTGCTAACAACCTTTTGTACTACCGGTTCTAGTGCTAACAACCTTTTGTACTACCGGTTCTAGTGCTAACAACCTTTTGTACTACCGGTCTTAGTGCTAACAACCTTTTGTACTACTGGTTCTAGTGCTAACAACCTTTTGTACTACCGGTCTTAGTGCTAACAACCTTTTGTACTACTGGTTCTAGTGCTAACAACCTTTTGTACTACTGGTTCTAGTGCTAACAACCTTTTGTACTACTGTTCTAGTGCTAACAACCTTTTGTACTACCGGTTCTAGTGCTAACAACCTTTTGTACTACTGGTTCTAGTGCTAACAACCTTTTGTACTACTGGTTCTAGTGCTAACAACCTTTTGTACTACTGTTCTAGTGCTAACAACCTTTTGTACTACTGGTTCTAGTGCTAACAACCTTTTGTACTACTGGTTCTAGTGCTAACAACCTTTTGTACTACTGGTTCTAGTGCTAACAACCTTTTGTACTACTGGTTCTAGTGCTAACAACCTTTTGTACTACTGTTCTAGTGCTAACAACCTTTTGTACTACGGTTCTAGTGCTAACAACCTTTTGTACTACTGGTTCTAGTGCTAACAACCTTTTGTACTACTGGTTCTAGTGCTAACAACCTTTTGTACTACTGGTTCTAGTGCTAACAACCTTTTGTACTACTGGTTCTTAGTGCTAACAACCTTTTGTACTACTGGTTCTAGTGCTAACAACCCTTTTGTACTACGGTCTTAGTGCTAACAACCTTTTGTACTACTGTTCTAGTGCTAACAACCTTTTGTACTACTGGTTCTAGTGCTAACAACCTTTTGTACTACCGGTTCTAGTGCTAACAACCTTTTGTACTACTGGTTCTAGTGCTAACAACCTTTTGTACTACTGGTTCTAGTGCTAACAACCTTTTGTACTACTGGTTCTAGTGCTAACAACCTTTTGTACTACTGGTTCTAGTGCTAACAACCTTTTGTACTACTGGTTCTAGTGCTAACAACCTTTTGTACTACCGGTTCTAGTGCTAACAACCTTTTGTACTACTGGTTCTAGTGCTAACAACCTTTTGTACTACTGGTTCTAGTGCTAACAACCTTTTGTACTACCGGTTCTAGTGCTAACAACCTTTTGTACTACCGGTCTTAGTGCTAACAACCTTTTGTACTACTGGTTCTAGTGCTAACAACCTTTTGTACTACTGGTTCTAGTGCTAACAACCTTTTGTACTACCGGTTCTAGTGCTAACAACCTTTTGTACTACCAGTCTTAGTGCTAACAACCTTTTGTACTACCGGTCTAGTGCTAACAACCTTTTGTACTACTGGTTCTAGTGCTAACAACCTTTTGTACTACCGGTTCTAGTGCTAACAACCTTTTGTACTACTGGTTCTAGTGCTAACAACCTTTTGTACTACCGGTTCTAGTGCTAACAACCTTTTGTACTACTGGTTCTAGTGCTAACAACCTTTTGTACTACTGGTTCTAGTGCTAACAACCTTTTGTACTACTGGTTCTAGTGCTAACAACCTTTTGTACTACTGGTTCTAGTGCTAACAACCTTTTGTACTACTGGTTCTAGTGCTAACAACCTTTTGTACTACTGTTCTTAGTGCTAACAACCTTTTGTACTACTGGTTCTAGTGCTAACAACCTTTTGTACTACTGGTTCTAGTGCTAACAACCTTTTGTACTACTGGTTCTAGTGCTAACAACCTTTTGTACTACTGGTTCTAGTGCTAACAACCTTTTGTACTACCGGTCTAGTGCTAACAACCTTTTGTACTACCGGTTCTAGTGCTAACAACCTTTTGTACTACTGGTTCTAGTGCTAACAACCTTTTGTACTACCGGTTCTAGTGCTAACAACCTTTTGTACTACTGGTTCTAGTGCTAACAACCTTTTGTACTACGGTTCTAGTGCTAACAACCTTTTGTACTACTGGTTCTAGTGCTAACAACCTTTTGTACTACTGGTTCTAGTGCTAACAACCTTTTGTACTACTGGTTCTAGTGCTAAACCCCTTTGTACTACTGGTTCTAGTGCTAACAACCTTTTGTACTACTGGTTCTAGTGCTAACAACCTTTTGTACTACCGGTTCTAGTGCTAACAACCTTTTGTACTACGGTTCTAGTGCTAACAACCTTTTGTACTACTGGTTCTAGTGCTAACAACCTTTTGTACTACCGTCTTAGTGCTAACAACCTTTTGTACTACTGGTTTTCTAGTGCTAACAACCTTTTGTACTACCGGTTCTAGTGCTAACAACCTTTTGTACTACTGGTTCTAGTGCTAACAACCTTTTGTACTACGGTTCTAGTGCTAACAACCTTTTGTACTACTGGTTCTAGTGCTAACAACCTTTTGTACTACTGGTCTAGTGCTAACAACCTTTTGTACTACTGGTTCTAGTGCTAACAACCTTTTGTACTACCGGTTCTAGTGCTAACAACCTTTTGTACTACTGGTTCTAGTGCTAACAACCTTTTGTACTACCGGTTCTAGTGCTAACAACCTTTTGTACTACCGGTCTTAGTGCTAACAACCTTTTGTACTACTGGTTCTAGTGCTAACAACCTTTTGTACTACCGGTTCTAGTGCTAACAACCTTTTGTACTACTGGTTCTAGTGCTAACAACCTTTTGTACTACTGGTTCTAGTGCTAACAACCTTTTGTACTACGGTCTAGTGCTAACAACCTTTTGTACTACCGGTTCTAGTGCTAACAACCTTTTGTACTACCGTTCTAGTGCTAACAACCTTTTGTACTACTGGTTCTAGTGCTAACAACCTTTTGTACTACCGGTTCTAGTGCTAACAACCTTTTGTACTACGGTCTAGTGCTAACAACCTTTGTACTACTGGTTCTAGTGCTAACAACCTTTTGTACTACTGGTCTAGTGCTAACAACCTTTTGTACTACCGGTTCTAGTGCTAACAACCTTTTGTACTACCTGTTCTAGTGCTAACAACCTTTTGTACTACCGGTTCTAGTGCTAACAACCTTTTGTACTACTGGTCTTAGTGCTAACAACCTTTTGTACTACCGGTTCTAGTGCTAACAACCTTTTGTACTACTGGTTCTAGTGCTAACAACCTTTTGTACTACTGGTTCTAGTGCTAACAACCTTTTGTACTACGGTTCTAGTGCTAACAACCTTTTGTACTACTGGTTCTAGTGCTAACAACCTTTTGTACTACCGGTTCTAGTGCTAACAACCTTTTGTACTACTGGTTCTAGTGCTAACAACCTTTTGTACTACCGGTTCTAGTGCTAACAACCTTTTGTACTACTGGTTCTAGTGCTAACAACCTTTTGTACTACTACTGGTTCTAGTGCTAACAACCTTTTGTACTACTGGTTCTAGTGCTAACAACCTTTTGTACTACCGGTCTTAGTGCTAACAACCTTTTGTACTACTGGTTCTAGTGCTAACAACCTTTTGTACTACCGGTCTTAGTGCTAACAACCTTTTGTACTACCGGTTCTAGTGCTAACAACCTTTTGTACTACCGGTTCTAGTGCTAACAACCTTTTGTACTACTGTTCTAGTGCTAACAACCTTTTGTACTACCGGTTCTAGTGCTAACAACCTTTTGTACTACCGGTTCTAGTGCTAACAACCTTTTGTACTACCGGTCTAGTGCTAACAACCTTTTGTACTACCGGTTCTAGTGCTAACAACCTTTTGTACTACCGGTTCTAGTGCTAACAACCTTTTGTACTACCAGTCTTAGTGCTACAACCTTTTGTATACTACCTTCTAGTGCTAACAACCTTTTGTACTACCGGTTCTTAGTGCTAACAACCTTTTGTACTACCGGTTCTTAGTGCTAACAACCTTTTGTACTACCGGTCTAGTGCTAACAACCTTTTGTACTACCGGTTCTAGTGCTAACAACCTTTTGTACTACCGTTCTAGTGCTAACAACCTTTTGTACTACTGGTTCTAGTGCTAACAACCTTTTGTACTACCGGTTCTAGTGCTAACAACCTTTTGTACTACCGGTTCTAGTGCTAACAACCTTTTGTACTACTGGTTCTAGTGCTAACAACCTTTTGTACTACTGGTTCTAGTGCTAACAACCTTTTGTACTACCGGTTTCTAGTGCTAACAACCTTTTGTACTACTGGTTCTAGTGCTAACAACCTTTTGTACTACTGTTCTAGTGCTAACAACCTTTTGTACTACTGGTTCTAGTGCTAACAACCTTTTGTACTACTGGTTCTAGTGCTAACAACCTTTTGTACTACTGGTTCTAGTGCTAACAACCTTTTGTACTACTGGTCTTAGTGCTAACAACCTTTTGTACTACTGGTTCTAGTGCTAACAACCTTTTGTACTACTGGTTCTAGTGCTAACAACCTTTTGTACTACTGGTTCTAGTGCTAACAACCTTTTGTACTACTGGTTCTAGTGCTAACAACCTTTTGTACTACTGGTTCTAGTGCTAACAACCTTTTGTACTACTGGTCTTAGTGCTAACAACCTTTTGTACTACTGGTTCTAGTGCTAACAACCTTTTGTACTACTGGTTCTAGTGCTAACAACCTTTTGTACTACTGGTTCTAGTGCTAACAACCTTTTGTACTACTGGTTCTAGTGCTAACAACTTTTGTACTACCGTTCTAGTGCTAACAACCTTTTGTACTACCGGTTCTAGTGCTAACAACCTTTTGTACTACCGGTTCTAGTGCTAACAACCTTTTGTACTACTGGTTCTAGTGCTAACAACCTTTTGTACTACTGGTTCTAGTGCTAACAACCTTTTGTACTACTGGTTCTAGTGCTAACAACCTTTTGTACTACTGGTCTAGTGCTAACAACCTTTTGTACTACTGGTTCTAGTGCTAACAACCTTTTGTACTACGGTTCTAGTGCTAACAACCTTTTGTACTACTGGTTCTAGTGCTAACAACCTTTTGTACTACCGGTTCTAGTGCTAACAACCTTTTGTACTACTGGTTAGTGCTAACAACCTTTTGTACTACTGGTTCTAGTGCTAACAACCTTTTGTACTACTGGTTCTAGTGCTAACAACCTTTTGTACTACTGGTTCTAGTGCTAACAACCTTTTGTACTACCGTTCTAGTGCTAACAACCTTTTGTACTACCGGTTCTAGTGCTAACAACCTTTTGTACTACCGTTTCTAGTGCTAACAACCTTTTGTACTACCGGTTCTAGTGCTAACAACCTTTTGTACTACCGGTCTTAGTGCTAACAACCTTTTGTACTACTGGTTCTAGTGCTAACAACCTTTTGTACTACCGGTCTAGTGCTAACAACCTTTTGTACTACTGGTTCTAGTGCTAACAACCTTTTGTACTACCGGTTCTAGTGCTAACAACCTTTTGTACTACCTTCTTAGTGCTAACAACCTTTTGTACTACCGGTTCTAGTGCTAACAACCTTTTGTACTACCGGTTCTAGTGCTAACAACCTTTTGTACTACTGGTTCTAGTGCTAACAACCTTTTGTACTACTGGTTCTAGTGCTAACAACCTTTTGTACTACTGTCTTAGTGCTAACAACCTTTTGTACTACCGTTCTAGTGCTAACAACCTTTTGTACTACTGGTTCTAGTGCTAACAACCTTTTGTACTACTGGTTCTAGTGCTAACAACCTTTTGTACTACCGGTTCTAGTGCTAACAACCTTTTGTACTACTGGTTCTAGTGCTAACAACCTTTTGTACTACTGGTTCTAGTGCTAACAACCTTTTGTACTACTGGTCTTAGTGCTAACAACCTTTTGTACTACCGGTTCTAGTGCTAACAACCTTTTGTACTACCGGTCTAGTGCTAACAACCTTTTGTACTACCGGTCTTAGTGCTAACAACCTTTTGTACTACCGTTCTAGTGCTAACAACCTTTTGTACTACTGGTTCTAGTGCTAACAACCTTTTGTACTACTGGTTCTAGTGCTAACAACCTTTTGTACTACCGGTTCTAGTGCTAACAACCTTTTGTACTACCGGTCTTAGTGCTAACAACCTTTTGTACTACTGGTTCTAGTGCTAACAACCTTTTGTACTACCGGTTCTAGTGCTAACAACCTTTTGTACTACTGGTCTAGTGCTAACAACCTTTTGTACTACTGGTTCTAGTGCTAACAACCTTTTGTACTACTGGTTTCTAGTGCTAACAACCTTTTGTACTACTGGTCTTAGTGCTAACAACCTTTTGTACTACTGGTTCTAGTGCTAACAACCTTTTGTACTACCAGTCTTAGTGCTAACAACCTTTTGTACTACTGGTTCTAGTGCTAACAACCTTTTGTACTACTGGTTCTAGTGCTAACAACCTTTTGTACTACTGGTTCTAGTGCTAACAACCTTTTGTACTACTGGTTCTAGTGCTAACAACCTTTTGTACTACTGGTTCTAGTGCTAACAACCTTTTGTACTACTGGTTCTAGTGCTAACAACCTTTGTACTACTGGTTCTAGTGCTAACAACCTTTTGTACTACCGGTTCTAGTGCTAACAACCTTTTGTACTACTGGTTCTAGTGCTAACAACCTTTTGTACTACTGGTTCTAGTGCTAACAACCTTTTGTACTACCGGTCTTAGTGCTAACAACCTTTTGTACTACTGGTTCTAGTGCTAACAACCTTTTGTACTACCGTCTAGTGCTAACAACCTTTTGTACTACTGGTTCTAGTGCTAACAACCTTTTGTACTACCGGTTCTAGTGCTAACAACCTTTTGTACTACCGGTTCTAGTGCTAACAACCTTTTGTACTACCGGTTCTAGTGCTAACAACCTTTTGTACTACCGGTTCTAGTGCTAACAACCTTTTGTACTACCGGTCTTAGTGCTAACAACCTTTTGTACTACCGGTTCTAGTGCTAACAACCTTTTGTACTACCGGTTCTAGTGCTAACAACCTTTTGTACTACCAGTCTTAGTGCTAACAACCTTTTGTACTACCGGTTCTAGTGCTAACAACCTTTTGTACTACCGGTCTTAGTGCTAACAACCTTTTGTACTACCGGTCTAGTGCTAACAACCTTTTGTACTACCGGTCTTAGTGCTAACAACCTTTTGTACTACTGGTTCTAGTGCTAACAACCTTTTGTACTACCGGTCTTAGTGCTAACAACCTTTTGTACTACTGGTTCTAGTGCTAACAACCTTTTGTACTACCGGTCTAGTGCTAACAACCTTTTGTACTACTGGTTCTAGTGCTAACAACCTTTTGTACTACTGGTTCTAGTGCTAACAACCTTTTGTACTACTGGTCTAGTGCTAACAACCTTTTGTACTACCGGTTCTAGTGCTAACAACCTTTTGTACTACCGGTTCTAGTGCTAACAACCTTTTGTACTACTGGTTCTAGTGCTAACAACCTTTTGTACTACTGGTTCTAGTGCTAACAACCTTTTGTACTACCGGTTCTAGTGCTAACAACCTTTTGTACTACTGGTCTAGTGCTAACAACCTTTTGTACTACTGGTCTTAGTGCTAACAACCTTTTGTACTACTGGTTCTAGTGCTAACAACCTTTTGTACTACTGGTCTTAGTGCTAACAACCTTTTGTACTACCGGTCTAGTGCTAACAACCTTTTGTACTACTGGTTCTAGTGCTAACAACCTTTTGTACTACCGGTTCTAGTGCTAACAACCTTTTGTACTACCGGTCTTAGTGCTAACAACCTTTTGTACTACCGGTTCTAGTGCTAACAACCTTTTGTACTACTGGTTCTAGTGCTAACAACCTTTTGTACTACTGGTTCTAGTGCTAACAACCTTTTGTACTACTGGTTCTAGTGCTAACAACCTTTTGTACTACGGTTCTAGTGCTAACAACCTTTTGTACTACCGGTCTTAGTGCTAACAACCTTTTGTACTACTGGTCTTAGTGCTAACAACCTTTTGTACTACTGGTTCTAGTGCTAACAACCTTTTGTACTACTGGTTCTAGTGCTAACAACCTTTTGTACTACCGGTTCTAGTGCTAACAACCTTTTGTACTACCGGTCTTAGTGCTAACAACCTTTTGTACTACTGGTTCTAGTGCTAACAACCTTTTGTACTACCACCTTAGTGCTAACAACCTTTTGTACTACTGGTCTTAGTGCTAACAACCTTTTGTACTACTGGTTCTAGTGCTAACAACCTTTTGTACTACTGGTTCTTAGTGCTAACAACCTTTTGTACTACTGGTTCTAGTGCTAACAACCTTTTGTACTACTGGTTCTAGTGCTAACAACCTTTTGTACTACTGGTTCTAGTGCTAACAACCTTTTGTACTACCGGTCTTAGTGCTAACAACCTTTTGTACTACCGGTTCTAGTGCTAACAACCTTTTGTACTACCGGTCTTAGTGCTAACAACCTTTTGTACTACCGGTTCTAGTGCTAACAACCTTTTGTACTACCGGTCTTAGTGCTAACAACCTTTTGTACTACTGGTCTTAGTGCTAACAACCTTTTGTACTACTGGTTCTAGTGCTAACAACCCTTTTGTACTACTGGTTCTAGTGCTAACAACCTTTTGTACTACTGGTTCTAGTGCTAACAACCTTTTGTACTACCGGTTCTAGTGCTAACAACCTTTTGTACTACTACTGGTTCTAGTGCTAACAACCTTTTGTACTACCGGTCTAGTGCTAACAACCTTTTGTACTACCGGTTCTAGTGCTAACAACCTTTTGTACTACTGGTTCTAGTGCTAACAACCTTTTGTACTACTGGTTCTAGTGCTAACAACCTTTTGTACTACCGGTTCTAGTGCTAACAACCTTTTGTACTACTGGTTCTAGTGCTAACAACCTTTTGTACTACTGGTCTTAGTGCTAACAACCTTTTGTACTACTGGTTCTAGTGCTAACAACCTTTTGTACTACTGGTTCTAGTGCTAACAACCTTTTGTACTACCGGTTCTAGTGCTAACAACCTTTTGTACTACTGGTCTTAGTGCTAACAACCTTTTGTACTACTGGTTCTAGTGCTAACAACCTTTTGTACTACCGGTTCTAGTGCTAACAACCTTTTGTACTACCGGTTCTAGTGCTAACAACCTTTTGTACTACCGGTTCTAGTGCTAACAACCTTTTGTACTACTGGTTCTAGTGCTAACAACCTTTTGTACTACCGGTTCTAGTGCTAACAACCTTTTGTACTACCGGTTCTAGTGCTAACAACCTTTTGTACTACTGGTTCTAGTGCTAACAACCTTTTGTACTACCGGTCTAGTGCTAACAACCTTTTGTACTACTGGTTCTAGTGCTAACAACCTTTTGTACTACTGGTTCTAGTGCTAACAACCTTTTGTACTACCGGTTCTAGTGCTAACAACCTTTTGTACTACCGGTTCTAGTGCTAACAACCTTTTGTACTACTGGTTCTAGTGCTAACAACCTTTTGTACTACTGGTTCTAGTGCTAACAACCTTTTGTACTACTGGTTCTAGTGCTAACAACCTTTTGTACTACCAGTCTTGGTGCTAACAACCTTTTGTACTACCGGTTTAGTGCTAACAACCTTTTGTACTACTGGTTCTAGTGCTAACAACCTTTTGTACTACAGTCTAGTGCTAACAACCTTTTGTACTACCGTCTTAGTGCTAACAACCTTTTGTACTACTGGTTCTAGTGCTAACAACCTTTTGTACTACTGTTTCTAGTGCTAACAACCTTTTGTACTACCAGTCTTAGTGCTAACAACCTTTTGTACTACCGGTCTAGTGCTAACAACCTTTTGTACTACTGGTTCTAGTGCTAACAACCTTTTGTACTACTGGTTCTAGTGCTAACAACCTTTTGTACTACCGGTCTAGTGCTAACAACCTTTTGTACTACTGGTTCTAGTGCTAACAACCTTTTGTACTACCGGTCTTAGTGCTAACAACCTTTTGTACTACTGGTTCTAGTGCTAACAACCTTTTGTACTACTGGTTCTAGTGCTAACAACCTTTTGTACTACCGGTTCTAGTGCTAACAACCTTTTGTACTACCGGTTCTAGTGCTAACAACCTTTTGTACTACTGGTTCTAGTGCTAACAACCTTTTTGTACTACCAGTCTTAGTGCTAACAACCTTTTGTACTACTGGTTCTAGTGCTAACAACCTTTTGTACTACTGGTTCTAGTGCTAACAACCTTTTGTACTACGGTTCTAGTGCTAACAACCTTTTGTACTACTGGTTCTAGTGCTAACAACCTTTTGTACTACTGGTTCTAGTGCTAACAACCTTTTGTACTACCGGTCTTAGTGCTAACAACCTTTTGTACTACTGGTTCTAGTGCTAACAACCTTTTGTACTACTGGTTCTAGTGCTAACAACCTTTTGTACTACCATTCTTAGTGCTAACAACCTTTTGTACTACTGGTTTCTAGTGCTAACAACCTTTTGTACTACCGGTTCTAGTGCTAACAACCTTTTGTACTACTGGTTCTAGTGCTAACAACCTTTTGTACTACTGGTTCTAGTGCTCAACAACCTTTTGTACTACTGGTTCTAGTGCTAACAACCTTTTGTACTACTGGTTCTAGTGCTAACAACCTTTTGTACTACTGGTCTTAGTGCTAACACCTTTTGTACTACCGGTTCTAGTGCTAACAACCTTTTGTACTACCGGTTCTAGTGCTAACAACCTTTTGTACTACCGGTTTAGTGCTAACACCTTTTGTACTACTGGTTCTAGTGCTAACAACCTTTTGTACTACCGGTTCTAGTGCTAACACCTTTTGTACTACTGGTTCTAGTGCTAACAACCTTTTGTACTACTGGTTCTAGTGCTAACAACCTTTTGTACTACTGGTTCTAGTGCTAACAACCTTTTGTACTACTGGTTCTAGTGCTAACAACCTTTTGTACTACTGGTTCTAGTGCTAACAACCTTTTGTACTACCGGTCATAGTGCTACCAACCTTTTGTACTACTGGTTCTAGTGCTAACCAACCTTTTGTACTACTGGTTCTAGTGCTAACAACCTTTTGTACTACTGGTTCTAGTGCTAACAACCTTTTGTACTACTGGTTCTAGTGCTAACAACCTTTTGTACTACGGTTCTAGTGCTAACAACCTTTTGTACTACCGGTTCTAGTGCTAACAACCTTTTGTACTACTGGTTCTAGTGCTAACAACCTTTTGTACTACCGGTTCTAGTGCTAACAACCTTTTGTACTACTGGTTCTAGTGCTAACAACCTTTTGTACTACCGGTTCTAGTGCTAACAACCTTTTGTACTACTGGTTCTAGTGCTAACAACCTTTTGTACTACTGGTTCTAGTGCTAACAACCTTTTGTACTACTGGTTCTAGTGCTAACAACCTTTTGTACTACTGTTCTAGTGCTAACAACCTTTTGTACTACTGGTTCTAGTGCTAACAACCTTTTGTACTACCGGTCTTAGTGCTAACAACCTTTTGTACTACTGGTTCTAGTGCTAACAACCTTTTGTACTACCGGTTCTAGTGCTAACAACCTTTTGTACTACCGGTCTAGTGCTAACAACCTTTTGTACTACTGGTTCTAGTGCTAACAACCTTTTGTACTACTGGTCTAGTGCTAACAACCTTTTGTACTACCGGTTTCTAGTGCTAACAACCTTTTGTACTACTGGTTCTAGTGCTAACAACCTTTTGTACTACTGGTTCTAGTGCTAACAACCTTTTGTACTACCGGTTCTAGTGCTAACAACCTTTTGTACTACCGGTTCTAGTGCTAACAACCTTTTGTACTACCGGTTCTAGTGCTAACAACCTTTTGTACTACCGGTCTTAGTGCTAACAACCTTTTGTACTACTGGTTCTAGTGCTAACAACCTTTGTACTACCGGTTCTAGTGCTAACAACCTTTGTACTACTGGTTCTAGTGCTAACAACCTTTTGTACTACCGGTTCTAGTGCTAACAACCTTTTGTACTACCAGTCTTAGTGCTAACAACCTTTTGTACTACCGGTTCTAGTGCTACCAACCTTTTGTACTACCAGTTCTAGTGCTACCAACCTTTTGTACTACTGGTTCTAGTGCTAACAACCTTTTGTACTACTGGTTCTAGTGCTAACAACCTTTTGTACTACCGGTTTCTAGTGCTAACAACTTTTGTACTACCGGTTCTAGTGCTAACAACCTTTTGTACTACCGGTTCTAGTGCTAACAACCTTTTGTACTACCGGTTCTAGTGCTAACAACCTTTTGTACTACCGGTTCTAGTGCTACCAACCTTTTGTACTACTGGTTCTAGTGCTAACAACCTTTTGTACTACTGGTTCTAGTGCTAACAACCTTTTGTACTACTGGTTCTAGTGCTAACAACCTTTTGTACTACTGGTTCTAGTGCTAACAACCTTTTGTACTACTGGTTCTAGTGCTAACAACCTTTTGTACTACTGGTTTCTAGTGCTAACAACCTTTTGTACTACTGGTTCTAGTGCTAACAACCTTTTGTACTACTGGTTCTAGTGCTAAACAACCTGTTTTTGTTTACTACTTTGTCGTTTAGTGCTAACAACCTTTTGTACTACCGGTTCTAGTGCTAACAACCTTTTGTACTACGGTTCTAGTGCTAACAACCTTTTGTACTACTGGTTCTAGTGCTAACAACCTTTTGTACTACTGGTTCTAGTGCTAACAACCTTTTGTACTACTGGTTCTAGTGCTAACAACCTTTTGTACTACCGGTCTTAGTGCTAACAACCTTTTGTACTACTGGTTCTAGTGCTAACAACCTTTTGTACTACGGTTCTAGTGCTAACAACCTTTTGTACTACTGGTTCTAGTGCTAACAACCTTTTGTACTACTGGTTCTAGTGCTAACAACCTTTTGTACTACGGTCTTAGTGCTACCAACCTTTTGTACTACTGGTTCTAGTGCTAACAACCTTTTGTACTACCGGTCTAGTGCTACAACCTTTTGTACTACTGGTTCTAGTGCTAACAACCTTTTGTACTACCGGTCTAGTGCTAACAACCTTTTGTACTACTGGTTCTAGTGCTAACAACCTTTTGTACTACCAGTCTTAGTGCTACCAACCTTTTGTACTACTGGTTCTAGTGCTAACAACCTTTTGTACTACTGGTTCTAGTGCTAACAACCTTTTGTACTACCGGTTCTAGTGCTAACAACCTTTTGTACTACTGGTTCTAGTGCTAACAACCTTTTGTACTACTGGTTCTAGTGCTAACAACCTTTTGTACTACCGGTTCTAGTGCTACAACCTTTTGTACTACTGGTTCTAGTGCTAACAACCTTTTGTACTACTGGTTCTAGTGCTAACAACCTTTTGTACTACTGGTTCTAGTGCTAACAACCTTTTGTACTACCGGTTCTAGTGCTAACAACCTTTTGTACTACCGGTCTTAGTGCTAACAACCTTTTGTACTACTGGTTCTAGTGCTAACAACCTTTTGTACTACCGGTTCTAGTGCTAACAACCTTTTGTACTACCAGTCTTAGTGCTAACAACCTTTTGTACTACCGGTCTTAGTGCTAACAACCTTTTGTACTACCGGTTCTAGTGCTAACAACCTTTTGTACTACCGGTCTTAGTGCTACCAACCTTTTGTACTACTGGTTCTAGTGCTAACAACCTTTTGTACTACCAGTCTTAGTGCTAACAACCTTTTGTACTACCGGTCTTAGTGCTAACAACTTTTGTACTACTGGTTCTAGTGCTAACAACCTTTTGTACTACCGGTCTTAGTGCTAACAACCTTTTGTACTACCGGTTCTAGTGCTAACAACCTTTTGTACTACCAGTTCTTAGTGCTAACAACCTTTTGTACTACCAGCCTTAGTGCTAACAACCTTTTGTACTACCGGTTCTAGTGCTAACAACCTTTTGTACTACTGGTTCTAGTGCTAACAACCTTTTGTACTACTGGTTCTAGTGCTAACAACCTTTTGTACTACTGGTTCTAGTGCTAACAACCTTTTGTACTACTGGTTCTAGTGCTAACAACCTTTTGTACTACTGTTCTAGTGCTAACAACCTTTTGTACTACCGTCTTAGTGCTAACAACCTTTTGTACTACTGGTTCTAGTGCTAACAACCTTTTGTACTACCGTCTTAGTGCTAACAACCTTTTGTACTACTGGTTCTAGTGCTAACAACCTTTTGTACTACCGGTTCTAGTGCTAACAACCTTTTGTACTACTGGTTCTAGTGCTAACAACCTTTTGTACTACTGGTTCTAGTGCTAACAACCTTTTGTACTACCGTTTAGTGCTAACAACCTTTTGTACTACCGGTTCTAGTGCTAACAACCTTTTGTACTACCGGTTCTTAGTGCTAACAACCTTTTGTACTACCGTTCTTAGTGCTAACAACCTTTTGTACTACGGTCTTAGTGCTAACAACCTTTTGTACTACCGGTTCTTAGTGCTAACAACCTTTTGTACTACCGCTCTTAGTGCTAACAACCTTTTGTACTACGGTTCTAGTAGTGCTAACAACCTTTTGTACTACCGGTCTTAGTGCTAACAACCTTTTGTACTACCGGTCTTAGTGCTAACAACCTTTTGTACTACCGGTTCTAGTGCTAACAACCTTTTGTACTACGCTCTTAGTGCTAACAACCTTTTGTACTACGCTTTGCTAACAACCTTTTGTACTACTGGTTCTAGTGCTAACAACCTTTTGTACTACCGGTTCTAGTGCTAACAACCTTTTGTACTACCGTTCTAGTGCTAACAACCTTTTGTACTACCGTTCTAGTGCTAACAACCTTTTGTACTACTGGTTCTAGTGCTAACAACCTTTTGTACTACTGGTTCTAGTGCTAACAACCTTTTGTACTACTGGTTCTAGTGCTAACAACCTTTTGTACTACTGGTTCTAGTGCTAACAACCTTTTGTACTACTGGTTCTAGTGCTAACAACCTTTTGTACTTGTACTACCGGTCTAGTGCTAACAACCTTTTGTACTACTGGTTCTAGTGCTAACAACCTTTTGTACTACTGGTTCTAGTGCTAACAACCTTTTGTACTACTGGTTCTAGTGCTAACAACCTTTTGTACTACTGGTTCTAGTGCTAACAACCTTTTGTACTACTGGTTCTAGTGCTAACAACCTTTTGTACTACTGGTTCTAGTGCTAACAACCTTTTGTACTACTGGTTCTAGTGCTAACAACCTTTTGTACTACGGTCTTAGTGCTAACAACCTTTTGTACTACTGGTTCTAGTGCTAACAACCTTTTGTACTACTGGTTCTAGTGCTAACAACCTTTTGTACTACGGTCTAGTGCTAACAACCTTTTGTACTACTGGTTCTAGTGCTAACAACCTTTTGTACTACTGGTTCTTAGTGCTAACAACCTTTTGTACTACGGTTCTAGTGCTAACAACCTTTTGTACTACCGGTCTAGTGCTAACAACCTTTTGTACTACGGTTCTAGTGCTAACAACCTTTTGTACTACTGGTTCTAGTGCTAACAACCTTTTGTACTACCGGTCTAGTGCTAACAACCTTTGTACTACTGGTTCTAGTGCTAACAACCTTTTGTACTACTGGTCTAGTGCTAACAACTTTTGTACTACTGGTTCTAGTGCTAACAACCTTTTGTACTACTGGTTCTAGTGCTAACAACCTTTTGTACTACTGGTTCTAGTGCTAACAACCTTTTGTACTACCGGTTCTAGTGCTAACAACCTTTTGTACTACCGGTTCTAGTGCTAACAACCTTTTGTACTACTGGTTCTAGTGCTAACAACCTTTTGTACTACCGTTCTAGTGCTAACAACCTTTTGTACTACTGGTCTTAGTGCTAACAACCTTTTGTACTACTGGTTCTAGTGCTAACAACCTTTTGTACTACTGGTTCTAGTGCTAACAACCTTTTGTACTACTGGTTCTAGTGCTAACAACCTTTTGTACTACCGGTCTAGTGCTAACAACCTTTTGTACTACCGGTCTAGTGCTAACAACCTTTTGTACTACTGGTTCTAGTGCTAACAACCTTTTGTACTACCGGTTCTAGTGCTAACAACCTTTTGTACTACTGGTTCTAGTGCTAACAACCTTTTGTACTACCGGTCTAGTGCTAACAACCTTTTGTACTACTGGTTCTAGTGCTAACAACCTTTTGTACTACTGGTTCTAGTGCTAACAACCTTTTGTACTACTGGTTCTAGTGCTAACAACCTTTTGTACTACTGGTTCTAGTGCTAACAACCTTTTGTACTACTGGTTCTAGTGCTAACAACCTTTTGTACTACCGGTTCTAGTGCTAACAACCTTTTGTACTACTGGTTCTAGTGCTAACAACCTTTTGTACTACTGGTTCTAGTGCTAACAACCTTTGTACTACTGGTTCTAGTGCTAACAACCTTTTGTACTACTGGTTCTAGTGCTAACAACCTTTTGTACTACGGTCTAGTGCTAACAACCTTTTGTACTACCGGTTCTAGTGCTAACAACCTTTTGTACTACGGTTCTAGTGCTAACAACCTTTTGTACTACCGGTTCTAGTGCTAACAACCTTTTGTACTACCGGTTCTAGTGCTAACAACCTTTTGTACTACCGGTTCTAGTGCTAACAACCTTTTGTACTACTGGTTCTAGTGCTAACAACCTTTTGTACTACTGGTTCTAGTGCTAACAACCTTTTGTACTACTGGTTCTAGTGCTAACAACCTTTTGTACTACTGGTTCTAGTGCTAACAACCTTTTGTACTACGGTTCTAGTGCTAACAACCTTTTGTACTACCGGTTCTAGTGCTAACAACCTTTTGTACTACCGGTTCTAGTGCTAACAACCTTTTGTACTACTGGTTTAGTGCTAACAACCTTTTGTACTACCGGTCTAGTGCTAACAACCTTTTGTACTACTGGTTCTAGTGCTAACAACCTTTTGTACTACCGGTCTAGTGCTAACAACCTTTTGTACTACTGGTTCTAGTGCTAACAACCTTTTGTACTACTGGTTCTAGTGCTAACAACCTTTTGTACTACTGGTCTAGTGCTAACAACCTTTTGTACTACTGGTTCTAGTGCTAACAACCTTTTGTACTACTGGTTCTAGTGCTAACAACCTTTTGTACTACCGGTTCTAGTGCTACAACCTTTTGTACTACGGTTCTAGTGCTAACAACCTTTTGTACTACCGGTTCTAGTGCTAACAACCTTTTGTACTACCGGTCTTAGTGCTAACAACCTTTTGTACTACCGGTTCTAGTGCTAACAACCTTTTGTACTACCGGTTCTAGTGCTAACAACCTTTTGTACTACTGGTTCTAGTGCTAACAACCTTTTGTACTACCGGTTCTAGTGCTAACAACCTTTTGTACTACTGGTCTTAGTGCTAACAACCTTTTGTACTACTGTTCTAGTGCTAACAACCTTTTGTACTACCGGTTCTAGTGCTAACAACCTTTTGTACTACTGGTTCTAGTGCTAACAACCTTTTGTACTACCGGTTCTAGTGCTAACAACCTTTTGTACTACTGGTTCTAGTGCTAACAACCTTTTGTACTACCGGTTCTAGTGCTAACAACCTTTTGTACTACTGGTCTAGTGCTAACAACCTTTTGTACTACCGGTTCTAGTGCTAACAACCTTTTGTACTACGGTCTAGTGCTAACAACCTTTTGTACTACTGGTCTAGTGCTAACAACCTTTTGTACTACTGGTCTTAGTGCTAACAACCTTTTGTACTACTGGTTCTAGTGCTAACAACCTTTTGTACTACCGGTTCTAGTGCTAACAACCTTTTGTACTACGGTTCTAGTGCTAACAACCTTTTGTACTACCGGTCTAGTGCTAACAACCTTTTGTACTACTGGTTCTAGTGCTAACAACCTTTTGTACTACCGGTTCTAGTGCTAACAACCTTTTGTACTACTGGTTCTAGTGCTAACAACCTTTTGTACTACCGGTTCTAGTGCTAACAACCTTTTGTACTACGGTTCTAGTGCTAACAACCTTTTGTACTACTGGTTCTAGTGCTAACAACCTTTTGTACTACTGGTTCTAGTGCTAACAACCTTTTGTACTACCGGTCTAGTGCTAACAACCTTTTGTACTACTGGTTCTAGTGCTAACAACCTTTTGTACTACCGGTCTAGTGCTAACAACCTTTTGTACTACCGTTCTAGTGCTAACAACCTTTGTACTACGGTTCTAGTGCTAACAACCTTTTGTACTACCGGTTCTAGTGCTAACAACCTTTTGTACTACCGTTCTAGTGCTAACAACCTTTTGTACTACTGGTTCTAGTGCTAACAACCTTTTGTACTACCGGTCTTAGTGCTAACAACCTTTTGTACTACCGGTTCTAGTGCTAACAACCTTTTGTACTACGGTTCTAGTGCTAACAACCTTTTGTACTACTGGTCTAGTGCTAACAACCTTTTGTACTACTGGTTCTAGTGCTAACAACCTTTTGTACTACTGGTCTTAGTGCTAACAACCTTTTGTACTACCGGTCTTAGTGCTAACAACCTTTTGTACTACCGGTTCTTAGTGCTAACAACCTTTTGTACTACGGTTCTAGTGCTAACAACCTTTTGTACTACTGGTTCTAGTGCTAACAACCTTTTGTACTACTGGTTCTAGTGCTAACAACCTTTTGTACTACGGTCTAGTGCTAACAACCTTTTGTACTACCGGTCTTAGTGCTAACAACCTTTTGTACTACTGGTTCTAGTGCTAACAACCTTTTGTACTACTGGTTAGTGCTAACAACCTTTTGTACTACGGTCTAGTGCTAACAACCTTTTGTACTACTGGTTCTAGTGCTAACAACCTTTTGTACTACTGGTCTTAGTGCTAACAACCTTTTGTACTACTGGTTCTAGTGCTAACAACCTTTTGTACTACTGGTTCTAGTGCTAACAACCTTTTGTACTACTGGTCTAGTGCTAACAACCTTTTGTACTACGGTCTTAGTGCTAACAACCTTTTGTACTACTGGTTCTAGTGCTAACAACCTTTTGTACTACCGGTTCTAGTGCTAACAACCTTTTGTACTACCGGTTCTAGTGCTAACAACCTTTTGTACTACTGGTTCTAGTGCTAACAACCTTTTGTACTACTGGTTCTAGTGCTAACAACCTTTTGTACTACCGGTCTAGTGCTAACAACCTTTTGTACTACTGGTTCTAGTGCTAACAACCTTTTGTACTACTGGTCTAGTGCTAACAACCTTTTGTACTACCGGTTCTAGTGCTAACAACCTTTTGTACTACTGGTCTAGTGCTAACAACCTTTTGTACTACGGTCTAGTGCTAACAACCTTTTGTACTACGGTTCTAGTGCTAACAACCTTTTGTACTACTGGTCTAGTGCTAACAACCTTTTGTACTACTGGTTCTAGTGCTAACAACCTTTTGTACTACGGTTCTAGTGCTAACAACCTTTTGTACTACTGGTTCTAGTGCTAACAACCTTTTGTACTACTGGTTTAGTGCTAACAACCTTTTGTACTACTGGTTCTAGTGCTAACAACCTTTTGTACTACTGGTTCTAGTGCTAACAACCTTTGTACTACTGGTTCTAGTGCTAACAACCTTTTGTACTACTGGTTCTAGTGCTAACAACCTTTTGTACTACTGGTTCTAGTGCTAACAACCTTTTGTACTACTGGTTCTAGTGCTAACAACCTTTTGTACTACTGGTTCTAGTGCTAACAACCTTTTGTACTACGGTTCTAGTGCTAACAACCTTTTGTACTACGGTCTAGTGCTAACAACCTTTTGTACTACTGGTTCTAGTGCTAACAACCTTTTGTACTACCGGTCTAGTGCTAACAACCTTTTGTACTACCGGTTCTAGTGCTAACAACCTTTGTACTACGGTCTTAGTGCTAACAACCTTTTGTACTACTGGTCTAGTGCTAACAACCTTTTGTACTACTGGTTCTAGTGCTAACAACCTTTTGTACTACTGGTTCTAGTGCTAACAACCTTTTGTACTACGGTTCTAGTGCTAACAACCTTTGTACTACCGGTTCTAGTGCTAACAACCTTTGTACTACTGGTTCTAGTGCTAACAACCTTTTGTACTACCGGTTCTAGTGCTAACAACCTTTTGTACTACTGGTTCTAGTGCTAACAACCTTTTGTACTACTGGTTCTAGTGCTAACAACCTTTTGTACTACTGGTTCTAGTGCTAACAACCTTTTGTACTACCGGTTCTAGTGCTAACAACCTTTTGTACTACTGGTTCTAGTGCTAACAACCTTTTGTACTACTGGTCTAGTGCTAACAACTTTTGTACTACTGGTTCTAGTGCTAACAACCTTTGTACTACTGGTTCTAGTGCTAACAACCTTTTGTACTACCGGTTCTAGTGCTAACAACCTTTTGTACTACGGTTCTAGTGCTAACAACCTTTTGTACTACTGGTTCTAGTGCTAACAACCTTTTGTACTACCGGTCTAGTGCTAACAACCTTTTGTACTACCGGTTCTAGTGCTAACAACCTTTTGTACTACCGGTTCTAGTGCTAACAACCTTTTGTACTACTGGTTCTAGTGCTAACAACCTTTTGTACTACCGGTCTAGTGCTAACAACCTTTTGTACTACCGGTTCTAGTGCTAACAACCTTTTGTACTACTGGTTCTAGTGCTAACAACCTTTTGTACTACTGGTTCTAGTGCTAACAACCTTTTGTACTACCGGTCTAGTGCTAACAACCTTTTGTACTACCGGTTCTAGTGCTAACAACCTTTTGTACTACTGGTTCTAGTGCTAACAACCTTTTGTACTACTGGTTCTAGTGCTAACAACCTTTTGTACTACTGGTTTAGTGCTAACAACCTTTTGTACTACTGGTCTAGTGCTAACAACCTTTTGTACTACTGGTTCTAGTGCTAACAACCTTTTGTACTACCGGTCTTAGTGCTAACAACCTTTTGTACTACCGTTCTAGTGCTAACAACCTTTTGTACTACCGGTCTAGTGCTAACAACCTTTTGTACTACTGGTCTTAGTGCTAACAACCTTTTGTACTACTGGTTCTAGTGCTAACAACCTTTTGTACTACTGGTTCTAGTGCTAACAACCTTTTGTACTACTGGTTCTAGTGCTAACAACCTTTTGTACTACCGGTTCTAGTGCTAACAACCTTTTGTACTACTGGTTCTAGTGCTAACAACCTTTTGTACTACTGGTCTAGTGCTACAACCTTTTGTACTACCGGTCTAGTGCTAACAACCTTTTGTACTACTGGTTCTAGTGCTAACAACCTTTTGTACTACCGGTTCTAGTGCTAACAACCTTTTGTACTACCGGTTCTAGTGCTAACAACCTTTTGTACTACTGGTCTAGTGCTAACAACCTTTTGTACTACTGGTTCTAGTGCTAACAACCTTTTGTACTACTGGTTCTAGTGCTAACAACCTTTTGTACTACTGGTTCTAGTGCTAACAACCTTTTGTACTACTGTTCTAGTGCTAACAACCTTTTGTACTACTGGTTCTAGTGCTAACAACCTTTTGTACTACTGGTTCTAGTGCTAACAACCTTTTGTACTACTGGTTCTAGTGCTAACAACCTTTTGTACTACTGGTTCTAGTGCTAACAACCTTTTGTACTACTGGTTCTAGTGCTAACAACCTTTGTACTACTGGTTCTAGTGCTAACAACCTTTTGTACTACCGGTCTTAGTGCTAACAACCTTTTGTACTACTGGTTCTAGTGCTAACAACCTTTTGTACTACCGGTTCTAGTGCTAACAACCTTTTGTACTACCGGTTCTAGTGCTAACAACCTTTTGTACTACTGGTCTAGTGCTAACAACCTTTTGTACTACTGGTTCTAGTGCTAACAACCTTTTGTACTACCGGTCTAGTGCTAACAACCTTTTGTACTACTGGTTCTAGTGCTAACAACCTTTTGTACTACCGGTTCTAGTGCTAACAACCTTTTGTACTACTGGTCTAGTGCTAACAACCTTTTGTACTACTGGTTCTAGTGCTAACAACCTTTTGTACTACGGTCTAGTGCTAACAACCTTTTGTACTACCGTTCTAGTGCTAACAACCTTTTGTACTACTGGTCTAGTGCTAACAACCTTTTGTACTACTGGTTCTAGTGCTAACAACCTTTTGTACTACCGGTCTAGTGCTAACAACCTTTTGTACTACTGGTTCTAGTGCTAACAACCTTTTGTACTACCGGTTCTAGTGCTAACAACCTTTTGTACTACCGGTCTAGTGCTAACAACCTTTTGTACTACTGGTTCTAGTGCTAACAACCTTTTGTACTACTGTTCTAGTGCTAACAACCTTTTGTACTACCGGTTCTAGTGCTAACAACCTTTTGTACTACTGGTTCTAGTGCTAACAACCTTTTGTACTACTGGTCTTAGTGCTAACAACCTTTTGTACTACTGGTTCTAGTGCTAACAACCTTTTGTACTACCGGTCTAGTGCTAACAACCTTTTGTACTACTGGTCTAGTGCTAACAACCTTTTGTACTACCGGTCTTAGTGCTAACAACCTTTTGTACTACTGGTTTAGTGCTAACAACCTTTTGTACTACCGGTCTAGTGCTAACAACCTTTTGTACTACCGGTTCTAGTGCTAACAACCTTTTGTACTACTGGTTCTAGTGCTAACAACCTTTTGTACTACTGGTTCTAGTGCTAACAACCTTTTGTACTACTGGTTCTAGTGCTAACAACCTTTTGTACTACGGTCTAGTGCTAACAACCTTTTGTACTACTGGTTCTAGTGCTAACAACCTTTTGTACTACCGGTCTAGTGCTAACAACCTTTTGTACTACCGGTTCTAGTGCTAACAACCTTTTGTACTACCGGTTCTAGTGCTAACAACCTTTTGTACTACCGGTTCTAGTGCTAACAACCTTTTGTACTACTGGTTCTAGTGCTAACAACCTTTTGTACTACTGGTTCTAGTGCTAACAACCTTTTGTACTACCGGTTCTAGTGCTAACAACCTTTTGTACTACTGGTCTAGTGCTAACAACCTTTTGTACTACTGGTTCTAGTGCTAACAACCTTTTGTACTACGGTTCTAGTGCTAACAACCTTTTGTACTACTGGTTCTAGTGCTAACAACCTTTTGTACTACTGGTTCTAGTGCTAACAACCTTTTGTACTACCGGTCTAGTGCTAACAACCTTTTGTACTACTGGTTCTAGTGCTAACAACCTTTTGTACTACGGTTCTAGTGCTAACAACCTTTTGTACTACCGGTTTAGTGCTAACAACCTTTTGTACTACTGGTTCTAGTGCTAACAACCTTTTGTACTACTGGTTCTAGTGCTAACAACCTTTTGTACTACTGGTTCTAGTGCTAACAACCTTTTGTACTACTGGTTCTAGTGCTAACAACCTTTTGTACTACTGGTCTAGTGCTAACAACCTTTTGTACTACTGGTTCTAGTGCTAACAACCTTTTGTACTACTGGTCTAGTGCTAACAACCTTTTGTACTACGGTTCTAGTGCTAACAACCTTTTGTACTACCGGTTCTAGTGCTAACAACCTTTTGTACTACCGGTTCTAGTGCTAACAACCTTTTGTACTACCGGTTCTAGTGCTAACAACCTTTTGTACTACCGGTTCTAGTGCTAACAACCTTTTGTACTACCGGTTCTAGTGCTAACAACCTTTTGTACTACTGGTCTAGTGCTAACAACCTTTTGTACTACTCGCTAACAACCTTTTTACTGGTTTTAGTGCTAACAACCTTTTGTACTACTGGTTCTAGTGCTAACAACCTTTTGTACTACTGGTCTTAGTGCTAACAACCTTTTGTACTACTGGTTCTAGTGCTAACAACCTTTTGTACTACCTGGTTCTAGTGCTAACAACCTTTTGTACTACTGGTTCTAGTGCTAACAACCTTTTGTACTACTGGTTCTAGTGCTAACAACCTTTTGTACTACTGGTTCTAGTGCTACAACCTTTTGTACTACCGGTTCTAGTGCTAACAACCTTTTGTACTACTGGTTCTAGTGCTAACAACCTTTTGTACTACTGGTCTAGTGCTAACAACCTTTTGTACTACTGGTTCTAGTGCTAACAACCTTTTGTACTACCGGTCTTAGTGCTAACAACCTTTTGTACTACTGGTCTAGTGCTAACAACCTTTTGTACTACTGGTTCTAGTGCTAACAACCTTTTGTACTACTGGTTCTAGTGCTAACAACCTTTTGTACTACTGGTTCTAGTGCTAACAACCTTTTGTACTACTGGTTCTAGTGCTAACAACCTTTTGTACTACTGGTTCTAGTGCTAACAACCTTTTGTACTACTGGTCTAGTGCTAACAACCTTTTGTACTACCGGTTCTAGTGCTAACAACCTTTTGTACTACTGGTTCTAGTGCTAACAACCTTTTGTACTACTGGTTCTAGTGCTAACAACCTTTTGTACTACTGGTTCTAGTGCTAACAACCTTTTGTACTACTGGTTCTAGTGCTAACAACCTTTTGTACTACTGGTCTAGTGCTAACAACCTTTTGTACTACTGGTTCTAGTGCTAACAACCTTTTGTACTACTGGTTCTAGTGCTAACAACCTTTTGTACTACTGGTTCTAGTGCTAACAACCTTTTGTACTACTGGTTCTAGTGCTAACAACCTTTTGTACTACTGGTTCTAGTGCTAACAACCTTTTGTACTACCGTTCTAGTGCTAACAACCTTTTGTACTACCGGTTCTAGTGCTAACAACCTTTTGTACTACCGGTTCTAGTGCTAACAACCTTTTGTACTACTGGTTCTAGTGCTAACAACCTTTTGTACTACCGGTTCTAGTGCTAACAACCTTTTGTACTACCGGTTCTAGTGCTAACAACCTTTTGTACTACTGGTTCTAGTGCTAACAACCTTTTGTACTACTGGTTCTAGTGCTAACAACCTTTTGTACTACCGGTTCTAGTGCTAACAACCTTTTGTACTACCGGTTCTAGTGCTAACAACCTTTTGTACTACTGGTTCTAGTGCTAACAACCTTTTGTACTACTGGTTCTAGTGCTAACAACCTTTTGTACTACTGGTCTAGTGCTAACAACCTTTTGTACTACTGGTTCTAGTGCTAACAACCTTTTGTACTACCGGTTCTAGTGCTAACAACCTTTTGTACTACCGGTTCTAGTGCTAACAACCTTTTGTACTACTGGTTCTAGTGCTAACAACCTTTTGTACTACGGTCTTAGTGCTAACAACCTTTTGTACTACTGGTCTAGTGCTAACAACCTTTTGTACTACTGGTTCTAGTGCTAACAACCTTTTGTACTACCGGTTCTAGTGCTAACAACCTTTTGTACTACTGGTTCTAGTGCTAACAACCTTTTGTACTACCGGTTCTAGTGCTAACAACCTTTTGTACTACGGTTCTAGTGCTAACAACCTTTTGTACTACCGGTTCTAGTGCTAACAACCTTTTGTACTACCGGTTCTAGTGCTAACAACCTTTTGTACTACTGGTTCTAGTGCTAACAACCTTTTGTACTACGTTCTAGTGCTAACAACCTTTTGTACTACCGGTTCTAGTGCTAACAACCTTTTGTACTACTGGTTCTAGTGCTAACAACCTTTTGTACTACTGGTTCTAGTGCTAACAACCTTTTGTACTACTGGTTCTAGTGCTAACAACCTTTTGTACTACTGGTTCTAGTGCTAACAACCTTTTGTACTACTGGTTCTAGTGCTAACAACCTTTTGTACTACTGGTTCTAGTGCTAACAACCTTTTGTACTACTGGTTCTAGTGCTAACAACCTTTTGTACTACTGGTTCTAGTGCTAACAACCTTTTGTACTACTGGTTCTAGTGCTAACAACCTTTTGTACTACTGGTCTAGTGCTAACAACCTTTTGTACTACGGTTCTAGTGCTAACAACCTTTTGTACTACCGGTCTAGTGCTAACAACCTTTTGTACTACCGGTTCTAGTGCTAACAACCTTTTGTACTACGGTTCTAGTGCTAACAACCTTTTGTACTACCGGTTCTAGTGCTAACAACCTTTTGTACTACCGGTTCTAGTGCTAACAACCTTTTGTACTACCGGTTCTAGTGCTAACAACCTTTTGTACTACCGGTCTTAGTGCTAACAACCTTTTGTACTACCGGTTCTAGTGCTAACAACCTTTTGTACTACCGGTTCTAGTGCTAACAACCTTTTGTACTACTGGTTCTAGTGCTAACAACCTTTTGTACTACCGGTTCTAGTGCTAACAACCTTTTGTACTACTGGTTCTAGTGCTAACAACCTTTTGTACTACTGGTTCTAGTGCTAACAACCTTTTGTACTACGGTCTTAGTGCTAACAACCTTTTGTACTACTGGTTCTAGTGCTAACAACCTTTTGTACTACCGGTCTTAGTGCTAACAACCTTTTGTACTACTGGTTCTAGTGCTAACAACCTTTTGTACTACCGGTTCTAGTGCTAACAACCTTTTGTACTACCGGTCTTAGTGCTAACAACCTTTTGTACTACTGGTTCTAGTGCTAACAACCTTTTGTACTACTGGTTCTAGTGCTAACAACCTTTTGTACTACCGGTTCTAGTGCTAACAACCTTTTGTACTACTGGTCTTAGTGCTAACAACCTTTTGTACTACTGGTCTTAGTGCTAACAACCTTTTGTACTACTGGTTCTAGTGCTAACAACCTTTTGTACTACGGTTCTAGTGCTAACAACCTTTTGTACTACTGGTCTAGTGCTAACAACCTTTTGTACTACCGGTTCTAGTGCTAACAACCTTTTGTACTACTGGTTCTAGTGCTAACAACCTTTTGTACTACCGGTTCTAGTGCTAACAACCTTTTGTACTACCGGTCTTAGTGCTAACAACCTTTTGTACTACGGTTCTAGTGCTAACAACCTTTTGTACTACTGGTTCTAGTGCTAACAACCTTTTGTACTACCGGTTCTAGTGCTAACAACCTTTTGTACTACCGGTTCTAGTGCTAACAACCTTTTGTACTACCGGTTCTAGTGCTAACAACCTTTTGTACTACCGGTTCTAGTGCTAACAACCTTTTGTACTACCGGTTCTAGTGCTAACAACCTTTTGTACTACCGGTTCTAGTGCTAACAACCTTTTGTACTACTGGTCTAGTGCTAACAACCTTTTGTACTACTGGTTCTAGTGCTAACAACCTTTTGTACTACTGGTTCTAGTGCTAACAACCTTTTGTACTACTGGTTCTAGTGCTAACAACCTTTTGTACTACTGGTTCTAGTGCTAACAACCTTTTGTACTACTGGTCTAGTGCTAACAACCTTTTGTACTACTGGTTCTAGTGCTAACAACCTTTTGTACTACTGGTTCTAGTGCTAACAACCTTTTGTACTACTGGTTCTAGTGCTAACAACCTTTTGTACTACCGGTCTAGTGCTAACAACCTTTTGTACTACCGGTTCTAGTGCTAACAACCTTTTGTACTACTGGTCTTAGTGCTAACAACCTTTTGTACTACCGGTTCTAGTGCTAACAACCTTTTGTACTACCGGTTCTAGTGCTAACAACCTTTTGTACTACTGGTCTTAGTGCTAACAACCTTTTGTACTACTGGTTCTAGTGCTAACAACCTTTTGTACTACTGGTTCTAGTGCTAACAACCTTTTGTACTACTGGTTCTAGTGCTAACAACCTTTTGTACTACCGGTTCTAGTGCTAACAACCTTTTGTACTACTGGTTCTAGTGCTAACAACCTTTTGTACTACTACGGTCTAGTGCTAACAACCTTTTGTACTACTGGTTCTAGTGCTAACAACCTTTTGTACTACTGGTTCTAGTGCTAACAACCTTTTGTACTACTGGTTCTAGTGCTAACAACCTTTTGTACTACCGGTTCTAGTGCTAACAACCTTTTGTACTACGGTTCTAGTGCTAACAACCTTTTGTACTACTGGTTCTAGTGCTAACAACCTTTTGTACTACTACGGTTCTAGTGCTAACAACCTTTTGTACTACTGGTTCTAGTGCTAACAACCTTTTGTACTACGGTTCTAGTGCTAACAACCTTTTGTACTACTGGTTCTAGTGCTAACAACCTTTTGTACTACTGGTTCTAGTGCTAACAACCTTTTGTACTACTGGTTCTAGTGCTAACAACCTTTTGTACTACTGGTTCTAGTGCTAACAACCTTTTGTACTACCGGTTCTAGTGCTAACAACCTTTTGTACTACTGGTTAGTGCTAACAACCTTTTGTACTACCGGTTCTAGTGCTAACAACCTTTTGTACTACCGGTTCTAGTGCTAACAACCTTTTGTACTACTGGTTCTAGTGCTAACAACCTTTTGTACTACGGTCTAGTGCTAACAACCTTTTGTACTACTGGTTCTAGTGCTAACAACCTTTTGTACTACTGGTTCTAGTGCTAACAACCTTTTGTACTACCGGTTCTAGTGCTAACAACCTTTTGTACTACCGGTTCTAGTGCTAACAACCTTTTGTACTACTGGTTCTAGTGCTAACAACCTTTTGTACTACTGGTTCTAGTGCTAACAACCTTTTGTACTACTGGTTCTAGTGCTAACAACCTTTTGTACTACCAGTCTAGTGCTAACAACCTTTTGTACTACCGGTCTTAGTGCTAACAACCTTTTGTACTACTGGTTCTAGTGCTAACAACCTTTTGTACTACCGGTCTTAGTGCTAACAACCTTTTGTACTACCGGTCTAGTGCTAACAACCTTTTGTACTACTGGTTCTAGTGCTAACAACCTTTTGTACTACTGGTTCTAGTGCTAACAACCTTTTGTACTACCGGTTTAGTGCTAACAACCTTTTGTACTACCGGTCTAGTGCTAACAACCTTTTGTACTACTGGTTCTAGTGCTAACAACCTTTTGTACTACTGGTTCTAGTGCTAACAACCTTTTGTACTACCGGTCTTAGTGCTAACAACCTTTTGTACTACTGGTTCTAGTGCTAACAACCTTTTGTACTACCGGTCTAGTGCTAACAACCTTTTGTACTACTGGTTCTAGTGCTAACAACCTTTTGTACTACTGGTTCTAGTGCTAACAACCTTTTGTACTACCGGTTCTAGTGCTAACAACCTTTTGTACTACCGGTTCTAGTGCTAACAACCTTTTGTACTACCGGTTCTAGTGCTAACAACCTTTTGTACTACTGGTTCTAGTGCTAACAACCTTTTGTACTACCGGTCTTAGTGCTAACAACCTTTTGTACTACTGGTTCTAGTGCTAACAACCTTTTGTACTACTGGTTCTAGTGCTAACAACCTTTTGTACTACTGGTTCTAGTGCTAACAACCTTTTGTACTACTGGTTCTAGTGCTAACAACCTTTTGTACTACTGGTTCTAGTGCTAACAACCTTTTGTACTACTGGTCTTAGTGCTAACAACCTTTTGTACTACTGGTTCTAGTGCTAACAACCTTTTGTACTACCGCTCTAGTGCTAACAACCTTTTGTACTACTGGTTCTAGTGCTAACAACCTTTTGTACTACGGTTCTAGTGCTAACAACCTTTTGTACTACTGGTTCTAGTGCTAACAACCTTTTGTACTACGGTTCTAGTGCTAACAACCTTTTGTACTACTGGTTCTAGTGCTAACAACCTTTTGTACTACTGGTTCTAGTGCTAACAACCTTTTGTACTACCGGTCTTAGTGCTAACAACCTTTTGTACTACACGGTTCTAGTGCTAACAACCTTTTGTACTACGTTTTAGTGCTAACAACCTTTTGTACTACCGGTTCTAGTGCTAACAACCTTTTGTACTACTGGTTCTAGTGCTAACAACCTTTTGTACTACCGGTCTAGTGCTACCAACCTTTTGTACTACTGGTTCTAGTGCTAACAACCTTTTGTACTACTGGTTCTAGTGCTAACAACCTTTTGTACTACTGGTTCTAGTGCTAACAACCTTTTGTACTACTGGTTCTAGTGCTAACAACCTTTTGTACTACGGTCTAGTGCTAACAACCTTTTGTACTACTGGTTCTAGTGCTAACAACCTTTTGTACTACTGGTCTAGTGCTAACAACCTTTTGTACTACTGGTTCTAGTGCTAACAACCTTTTGTACTACTGGTTCTAGTGCTAACAACCTTTTGTACTACCGGTTCTAGTGCTAACAACCTTTTGTACTACCGGTTCTAGTGCTAACAACCTTTTGTACTACTGGTTCTAGTGCTAACAACCTTTTGTACTACCGGTTCTAGTGCTAACAACCTTTTGTACTACCGGTTCTAGTGCTAACAACCTTTTGTACTACCGGTTCTAGTGCTAACAACCTTTTGTACTACGGTTCTAGTGCTAACAACCTTTTGTACTACTGGTTCTAGTGCTAACAACCTTTTGTACTACTGGTTCTAGTGCTAACAACCTTTTGTACTACTGGTTCTAGTGCTAACAACCTTTTGTACTACTGGTTCTAGTGCTAACAACCTTTTGTACTACCGGTTTAGTGCTAACAACCTTTTGTACTACTGGTTCTAGTGCTAACAACCTTTTGTACTACTGGTTCTAGTGCTAACAACCTTTTGTACTACGGTCTTAGTGCTAACAACCTTTTGTACTACTGGTTCTAGTGCTAACAACCTTTTGTACTACTGGTTCTAGTGCTAACAACCTTTTGTACTACCGGTTCTAGTGCTAACAACCTTTTGTACTACTGGTTCTAGTGCTAACAACCTTTTGTACTACTGGTTCTAGTGCTAACAACCTTTTGTACTACGGTTCTAGTGCTAACAACCTTTTGTACTACTGGTTCTAGTGCTAACAACCTTTTGTACTACCGGTTCTAGTGCTAACAACCTTTTGTACTACTGGTTCTAGTGCTAACAACCTTTTGTACTACTGGTTCTAGTGCTAACAACCTTTTGTACTACCGGTTCTAGTGCTAACAACCTTTTGTACTACGGTTCTAGTGCTAACAACCTTTTGTACTACTGGTTCTAGTGCTAACAACCTTTTGTACTACCGGTCTAGTGCTAACAACCTTTTGTACTACTGGTTCTAGTGCTAACAACCTTTTGTACTACTGGTCTTAGTGCTAACAACCTTTTGTACTACCGGTTCTAGTGCTAACAACCTTTTGTACTACTGGTTCTAGTGCTAACAACCTTTTGTACTACTGGTTCTAGTGCTAACAACCTTTTGTACTACCGGTTCTAGTGCTAACAACCTTTTGTACTACCGGTTCTAGTGCTAACAACCTTTTGTACTACCGGTTCTAGTGCTAACAACCTTTTGTACTACCGGTTCTAGTGCTAACAACCTTTTGTACTACTGGTTCTAGTGCTAACAACCTTTTGTACTACTGGTTCTAGTGCTAACAACCTTTTGTACTACTGGTTCTAGTGCTAACAACCTTTTGTACTACTGGTTCTAGTGCTAACAACCTTTTGTACTACTGGTTCTAGTGCTAACAACCTTTTGTACTACTGGTTCTAGTGCTAACAACCTTTTGTACTACTGGTTCTAGTGCTAACAACCTTTTGTACTACTGGTTCTAGTGCTAACAACCTTTTGTACTACTGGTTCTAGTGCTAACAACCTTTTGTACTACCAGTCTAGTGCTACCAAAACCTTTTGTACTACTGGTTCTAGTGCTAACACCTTTTGTACTACCGGTTCTAGTGCTAACAACCTTTTGTACTACTGGTTCTAGTGCTAACAACCTTTTGTACTACCAGTCTAGTGCTAACAAACCTTTTGTACTACTGGTTCTAGTGCTAACAACCTTTTGTACTACTGGTTCTAGTGCTAACAACCTTTTGTACTACCGGTCTAGTGCTAACAACCTTTTGTACTACTGGTTCTAGTGCTACAAACCTTTTGTACTACTGGTTCTAGTGCTAACAACCTTTTGTACTACCAGTCTTAGTGCTACCAACCTTTTGTACTACTGGTTTCTAGTGCTAACAACCTTTGTACTACTGGTTCTAGTGCTAACAACCTTTGTACTACTGGTTCTAGTGCTAACAACCTTTTGTACTACCGGTTCTAGTGCTAACAACCTTTTGTACTACCGGTCTTAGTGCTAACAACCTTTTGTACTACTGGTTCTAGTGCTAACAACCTTTTGTACTACCGGTTCTAGTGCTAACAACCTTTTGTACTACCGGTCTAGTGCTAACCACCTTTTGTACTACCAGTCTTAGTGCTAACAACCTTTTGTACTACCGGTTCTAGTGCTACCAACTTTTGTACTACCGTCTAGTGCTACCAACCTTTTGTACTACTGGTTCTAGTGCTAACAACCTTTTGTACTACCATTCTTAGTGCTAACAACCTTTTGTACTACCGGTCTTAGTGCTAACAACTTTTGTACTACTGGTTCTAGTGCTAACAACCTTTTGTACTACCGTTCTTAGTGCTACAACCTTTTGTACTACTGGTTCTAGTGCTAACAACCTTTTGTACTACCAGTCTTAGTGCTAACAACCTTTTGTACTACTGGTTCTAGTGCTAACAACCTTTTGTACTACTGGTTCTAGTGCTAACAACCTTTTGTACTGCCGGTTCTAGTGCTAACAACCTTTTGTACTACTGGTTCTAGTGCTACCAACCTTTTGTACTACTGGTTCTAGTGCTAACAACCTTTTGTACTACCAGTCTTAGTGCTACCCAACCTTTTGTACTACTGGTTCTAGTGCTAACAACCTTTTGTACTACTGGTTCTAGTGCTAACAACCTTTTGTACTACTGGTTCTAGTGCTAACAACCTTTTGTACTACCGGTTCTAGTGCTAACAACCTTTTGTACTACTGGTTCTAGTGCTAACAACCTTTTGTACTACTGGTTCTAGTGCTAACAACCTTTTGTACTACCGGTTCTAGTGCTAACAACCTTTTGTTACTACCAGTCTTAGTGCTAACAACCTTTTGTACTACTGGTTCTAGTGCTAACAACCTTTTGTACTACCGGTTCTAGTGCTAAAACAACCTTTTGTACTACCAGTTCTAGTGCTAACAACCTTTTTTACTACCATCTTAGTGCTAACAACCTTTTGTACTACTGGTTCTAGTGCTACCAACCTTTTGTACTACCGTTCTTAGTGCTAACAACCTTTTGTACTACTGGTTCTAGTGCTAACAACCTTTTGTACTACCAGTCTTAGTGCTAACACCTTTTGTACTACTGGTCTTAGTGCTAACAACCTTTTGTACTACTGGTTCTAGTGCTACAACCTTTTGTACTACCGGTCTTAGTGCTACAACCTTTTGTACTACTGGTTCTAGTGCTAACAACCTTTTGTACTACCAGTCTTAGTGCTACCAACCTTTTGTACTACTGGTTCTAGTGCTAACAACCTTTTGTACTACCGGTTAGTGCTAACAACCTTTTGTACTACCGGTTTCTAGTGCTAACAACCTTTTGTACTACTGGTTCTAGTGCTAACAACCTTTTGTACTACTGGTTCTAGTGCTAACAACCTTTTGTACTACCAGTCTTAGTGCTAACAACCTTTTGTACTACTGGTTCTAGTGCTAACAACCTTTTGTACTACTGGTTCTAGTGCTAACAACCTTTTGTACTACTGGTTTCTAGTGCTAACAACCTTTTGTACTACCGGTTTCTAGTGCTAACAACCTTTTGTACTACCAGTCTTAGTGCTAACAACCTTTTGTACTACCGGTTCTAGTGCTAACAACCTTTTGTACTACCGGTTCTAGTGCTAACAACCTTTTGTACTACCGGTCTAGTGCTAACAACCTTTTGTACTACCATCTTAGTGCTACAACCTTGTACTACCGTTCTAGTGCTACCAACCTTTTGTACTACTGGTCTTAGTGCTACAACCTTTTGTACTACTGTTCTAGTGCTAACAACCTTTTGTACTACCGGTCTTAGTGCTAACAACCTTTTGTACTACCGGTCTTAGTGCTAACAACCTTTTGTACTACTGGTTCTAGTGCTAACAACCTTTTGTACTACGGTCTAGTGCTAACAACCTTTTGTACTACCGGTTCTAGTGCTAACAACCTTTTGTACTACCGGTCTTAGTGCTAACAACCTTTTGTACTACAGCCTTTAGTGCTAACAACTTTTGTACTACCGGTTTAGTGCTAACAACCTTTTGTCTACTACTGTTCTAGTGCTAACAACCTTTTGTACTACTGTTCTAGTGCTAACAACCTTTTGTACTACTGGTTCTAGTGCTAACAACCTTTTGTACTACTGGTTCTAGTGTTAACAACCTTTTGTACTACTGTTCTAGTGCTAACAACTTTTGTACTACCGCTCTTAGTGTTAACAACCTTTTGTACTACTGGTTCTAGTGCTAACAACCTTTTGTACTACTGGTCTTAGTGCTAAACCTTTTGTACTACTGGTTCTTAGTGCTAACAACCTTTTGTACTACCGGTCTTAGTGCTAACAACCTTTTGTACTACTGGTTCTAGTGCTAACAACCTTTTGTACTACTGGTTCTAGTGTTAACACCTTTTGTACTACCGCTCTTAGTGCTACAACCTTTTGTACTACTGGTTCTAGTGCTAACAACCTTTTGTACTACCGCTTTTAGTGGTTAACAACCTTTGTACTACCGCTCTTTGTTGTTAACAACCTTTTGTACTACCGCTTCTAGTGCTAACAACCTTTTGTACTACCGCTCTTAGTGCTAACAACCTTTTGTACTACCGGTTTAGTGCTAACAACTTTTGTACTACTGGTCTAGTGTTAACAACCTTTTGTACTACCGCTCTTAGTGTTAACAACCATTTGTACTACCGCTCTTAGTGCTAACAACCTTTTGTACTACCGGTTCTAGTGCTAACAACCATTTTGTACTACCGCTCTTAGTGCTAACAACCTTTTGTACTACCGCGTTCTAGTGCTAACAACCTTTTGTACTACTGGTTCTATAGTGCTAACAACCTTTTGTACTACCGGTTCTAGTGCTAACAACCTTTTGTACTACGGTTCTAGTGCTAACAACCTTTTGTACTACCGTCTCTTAGTGCTAACAACCTTTTGTACTACTGGTTCTAGTGCTAACAACCTTTTGTACTACTGGTCTTAGTGCTAACAACCTTTTGTACTACTGGTTCTAGTGCTAACAACCTTTTGTACTACTACTGTTTCTAGTGCTAACAACCTTTTGTACTACTGGTTCTAGTGCTAACAACCTTTTGTACTACCGGTCTAGTGCTACCAACCTTTTGTACTACTGGTTCTAGTGCTAACAACCTTTTGTACTACCAGTCTTAGTGCTACCAACCTTTTGTACTACTGGTTCTAGTGCTAACAACCTTTTGTACTACCGGTCTTATAGTGCTACCAAACCTTTTGTACTACTGGTTCTAGTGCTAACAACCTTTGTACTACCGGTCTTAGTGCTACCAACCTTTTTACTACTGGTTCTAGTGCTAACAACCTTTTGTACTACTGGTTCTAGTGCTAACAACCTTTTGTACTACCGGTTCTAGTGCTACCAACCTTTTGTACTACTGGTTCTAGTGCTACCAACCTTTTGTACTACTGGTTCTAGTGCTAACAACCTTTTGTACTACCAGTCTTAGTGCTAACAACCTTTTGTACTACTGGTTCTAGTGCTAACAACCTTTTGTACTACTGGTTCTAGTGCTAACAACCTTTTGTACTACCGGTTCTAGTGCTAACAACCTTTTGTACTACCAGTCTTAGTGCTAACAACCTTTTGTACTACTGGTTCTAGTGCTAACAACCTTTTGTACTACCGGTTCTAGTGCTAACAACCTTTTGTACTACCAGTCTTAGTGCTAACAACCTTTTGTACTACCAGTCTTAGTGCTAACAACCTTTTGTACTACCGGTTCTAGTGCTACCAACCTTTTGTACTACCGGTCTTAGTGCTACCAACCTTTTGTACTACTGGTTCTAGTGCTAACAACCTTTTGTACTACCAGTCTTAGTGCTAACAACCTTTTGTACTACCGGTCTTAGTGCTAACAACCTTTTGTACTACTGGTTCTAGTGCTAACAACCTTTTGTACTACCGGTCTTAGTGCTACCAACCTTTTGTACTACTGGTTCTAGTGCTAACAACCTTTTGTACTACCAGTCTTAGTGCTACCAACCTTTTGTACTACTGGTTCTAGTGCTAACAACCTTTTGTACTACTGGTTCTAGTGCTAACAACCTTTTGTACTACCGGTTCTAGTGCTACCAACCTTTTGTACTACTGGTTCTAGTGCTACCAACCTTTTGTACTACTGGTTCTAGTGCTAACAACCTTTTGTACTACCAGTCTTAGTGCTACCAACCTTTTGTACTACTGGTTCTAGTGCTAACAACCTTTTGTACTACTGGTTCTAGTGCTAACAACCTTTTGTACTACTGGTTCTAGTGCTAACAACCTTTTGTACTACCGGTTCTAGTGCTAACAACCTTTTGTACTACTGGTTCTAGTGCTAACAACCTTTTGTACTACTGGTTCTAGTGCTAACAACCTTTTGTACTACCGTTCTAGTGCTAACAACCTTTTGTACTACCAGTCTTAGTGCTAACAACCTTTTGTACTACTGGTTCTAGTGCTAACAACCTTTTGTACTACCGTTCTAGTGCTAACAACCTTTTGTACTACCAGTCTTAGTGCTAACAACCTTTTGTACTACCAGTCTTAGTGCTAACAACCTTTTGTACTACCGGTTCTAGTGCTACCAACCTTTTGTACTACCGGTCTTAGTGCTACCAACCTTTTGTACTACTGGTTCTAGTGCTAACAACCTTTTGTACTACCAGTCTTAGTGCTAACAACCTTTTGTACTACCGGTCTTAGTGCTAACAACCTTTTGTACTACTGGTTCTAGTGCTAACAACCTTTTGTACTACCGTCTTAGTGCTAACAACCTTTTGTACTACTGGTTCTAGTGCTAACAACCTTTTGTACTACCAGTCTAGTGCTACAACCTTTTGTACTACTGGTTCTAGTGCTAACAACCTTTTGTACTACCGGTTCTAGTGCTACCAACCTTTTGTACTACTGGTTCTAGTGCTAACAACCTTTTGTACTACCAGTCTTAGTGCTAACAACCTTTTGTACTACCGGTCTTAGTGCTAACAACCTTTTGTACTACTGGTTCTAGTGCTAACAACCTTTTGTACTACTGGTCTTAGTGCTAACAACCTTTTGTACTACTGGTTCTAGTGCTAACAACCTTTTGTACTACTGGTTCTAGTGCTAACAACCTTTTGTACTACCGGTTCTAGTGCTAACAACCTTTTGTACTACCAGTCTTAGTGCTAACAACCTTTTGTACTACTGGTTCTAGTGCTAACAACCTTTTGTACTACCGGTTCTAGTGCTAACAACCTTTTGTACTACCAGTCTTAGTGCTAACAACCTTTTGTACTACCAGTCTTAGTGCTAACAACCTTTTGTACTACCGGTTCTAGTGCTACCAACCTTTTGTACTACCGGTCTTAGTGCTACCAACCTTTTGTACTACTGGTCTAGTGCTAACAACCTTTTGTACTACCAGTCTTAGTGCTAACAACCTTTTGTACTACGGTCTTAGTGCTAACAACCTTTTGTACTACTCGTTCTAGTGCTAACAACCTTTTGTACTACCGGTCTTAGTGCTAACAACCTTTTGTACTACCGGTTCTAGTGCTAACAACCTTTTGTACTACCAGTCTTAGTGCTAACAACCTTTTGTACTACCAGCCTTAGTGCTAACAACCTTTTGTACTACCGGTTCTAGTGCTAACAACCTTTGTACTACTGGTTCTAGTGCTAACAACCTTTTGTACTACTGGTTCTAGTGTTAACAACCTTTTGTACTACTGGTTCTAGTGTTAACAACCTTTTGTACTACTGGTTCTAGTGTTAACAACCTTTTTGTACTACTGGTTCTAGTGTTAACAACCTTTTGTACTACCGCTCTTAGTGTTAACAACCTTTTGTACTACTGGTTCTAGTGTTAACAACCTTTTGTACTACCGCTCTTAGTGTTAACAACCTTTTGTACTACTGGTTCTAGTGTTAACAACCTTTTGTACTACCGCTCTTAGTGTTAACAACCTTTTGTACTACTGGTTCTAGTGTTAACAACCTTTTGTACTACTGGTTCTAGTGTTAACAACCTTTTGTACTACCGCTCTTAGTGTTAACAACCTTTTGTACTACTGGTTCTAGTGTTAACAACCTTTTGTACTACCGGTTTTAGTGTTAACAACCTTTTGTACTACCGCTCTTAGTGTTAACACCTTTTGTACTACCGCTCTTAGTGCTAACAACCTTTTGTACTACCGCTCTTAGTGTTAACAACCTTTTGTACTACCGCTCTTAGTGTTAACACCTTTTGTACTACTGGTTCTAGTGTTAACAACCTTTTGTACTACCGCTCTTAGTGTTAACAACCTTTTGTACTACCGCTCTTAGTGCTAACAACCTTTTGTACTACCGTTTCTAGTGCTAACAACCTTTTGTACTACCGCGCTTAGTGCTAACAACCTTTTGTACTACCGCTCTTAGTGCTAACAACCTTTTGTACTACTGGTTCTAGTGCTAACAACCTTTTGTACTACCGGTTCTAGTGCTAACAACCTTTTGTACTACCGGTTCTAGTGCTAACAACCTTTTGTACTACCGCTCTTAGTGCTAACAACCTTTTGTACTACTGGTTCTAGTGCTAACAACCTTTTGTACTACTGGTCTTAGTGCTAACAACCTTTTGTACTACTGGTTCTAGTGCTAACACCTTTTGTACTACTGGTTCTAGTGCTAACAACCTTTTGTACTACTGGTTTCTAGTGCTAACAACCTTTTGTACTACCGGTTCTTAGTGCTAACAACCTTTTGTACTACTGGTTCTAGTGCTAACAACCTTTTGTACTACTGGTTCTAGTGCTAACAACCTTTTGTACTACTGGTTCTAGTGCTAACAACCTTTTGTACTACTGGTTCTAGTGCTAACAACCTTTTGTACTACTGGTTCTAGTGCTAACAACCTTTTGTACTACTGTTCTAGTGCTAACAACCTTTTGTACTACTGGTTCTAGTGCTAACAACCTTTTGTACTACTGGTCTTAATGCTAACAACCTTTTGTACTACTGTTCTAGTGCTAACAACCTTTTGTACTACTGGTTCTAGTGCTAACAACCTTTTGTACTACTGGTTCTAGTGCTAACAACCTTTTGTACTACTGGTTCTAGTGCTAACAACCTTTTGTACTACTGGTCTTAGTGCTAACAACCTTTTGTACTACTGGTTCTAGTGCTAACAACCTTTTGTACTACCGGTCTTAGTGCTAACAACCTTTTGTACTACTGGTTCTAGTGCTACAACCTTTTGTACTATTGGTTCTAGTGCTAACAACCTTTTGTACTACCAGTCTTAGTGCTAACAACCTTTGTACTACTGGTTCTAGTGCTAACAACCTTTTGTACTACCAGTCTTAGTGCTAACAACCTTTTGTACTACTGGTTCTAGTGCTAACAACCTTTTGTACTACTGGTTCTAGTGCTAACAACCTTTTGTACTACTGGTTCTAGTGCTAACAACCTTTTGTACTACTGGTTCTAGTGCTAACAACCTTTTGTACTACCGGTTCTAGTGCTAACAACCTTTTGTACTACTGGTTCTAGTGCTAACAACCTTTTGTACTACTGGTTTCTAGTGCTAACAACCTTTTTTACTACCGGTTCTAGTGCTAACAACCTTTTTTACTACCGGTTCTAGTGCTAACAACCTTTTGTACTACCGGTTCTAGTGCTAACAACCTTTTTTACTACCGGTTCTAGTGCTAACAACCTTTTTTACTACCGGTTCTAGTGATAACAACCTTTTTTACTACCGGTCCTATTGCTAACAATTACTGAGTTGAAACACTGGTAATAAAATAGGAGAGGGTGTCTAATAAAACACTGGTAATAAAAATAAGAGAGGGTGGTCTAATAAACAGTAGTAATAACTGTGTGTTACCGGGCCTCATTATGAGGGAAGTAAAGAATAGTGACACTGTGACCTTCCAGGCATGTTGTAAGAGGCGACTAAGGAGATTGATCGATGGCTTGACAGCTGTCATTGTAAAAAGTATTGTTATGGAAACAAGCCTAAGTTTTGGAAAGCAGCGATCTCTGCAATATGTGCCATTTTGGCACGCAAGGTTTCTGTTTTTTTAAATTGTGGTTCTGCCCTATGTGCCGTCTTCGGCTCTAAAGGACGATAGATAGATAGAATGAAATTAGGGAGGGTGCTCTGATGAACACTGTAATAAAATAAGAGAGGGTGGTCTAATAAAACACTGGTAATAAAATAAAGGGGTAGTCTAATAAAACACTGGTAATAAATAAGAGAGGGTGCTCTGATGAACACTGGTAATAAAATAAAGAGGGTGGTCTAATAAAACACTGGTAATAAAATAAGAGAGGGTGCTCTGATGAAACACTGGTAATAAAATAAGAGAGGGTGGTCTAATAAAACACTGTAATAAAATAAGAGAGGGTAGTCTAATAAAACACTGGTAATAAAATAAGAGAGGGTGGTCTAATAAAACACTGGTAATAAAATAAGAGAGGGTGGTCTAATAAAACACTGTAATAAAATAAGAGAGGGTGGTCTAATAAAACACTGTAATAAAATAAGAGAAGGCGGTCTGATGAAACACTGGTAATAAAATAAGAGAAGGCGGTCTGATGAAACACTGGTAATAAAATAAGAGAAGGCGGTCTGATGAAACACTGGTAATAAAATAAGAGAGTTGGACCGGTGAAACACTGGTAATAAAATAAGAGAAGCGGTCTGATAAAACACTGGTATAAAATAAGAGAGGTGGTCTGATGAAACACTGGTAATAAAATAAGAGAGGCGGTCTGATGAAACACTGTCAATAAAATAAGAGAAGGTGGTCCGGTGAAACACTGGTAATAAAATAAGAGAAGGTGGACCGGTGAAACACTGGTAATAAATAAGAGAAGGTGGACCGGTGAAACACTGGTAATAAATAAGAGAAGGTGACCGGTGAAACACTGGTAATAAAATAAGAGAAGGTGGTCTGATGAAACACTGGTAATAAAATAAGAGAAGGTGGTCTGATAAAACACTGGTAATAAAATAAGAGAAGGTGGTCTGATAAAACACTGTCATAAAATAAGAGAAGGTGGTCTGATAAAACACTGGTAATAAAATAAGAGAAGTGGTCTGATAAAACACTGGTAATAAAATAAGAGAAGGTGGTCTGATAAAACACTGGTAATAAAATAAGAGAAGGCGGTCTGATAAAACACTGTCAATAAAATAAGAGAAGGTGGTCTGATGAAACACTTGTAATAAAATAAGAGAAGGTGATCTGATGAAACACTGGAATAAAATAAGAGAAGGTGGTCTGACGAAACACTGGTAATAAAATAAGAGAATGTGGACCGGTGAAACACTGGTAATGAAATAAGAGCAGGTGGTCCGGTGAAACACTGGTAGTAAAATAAGAGAATGTGGACCGGTGAAACACTGGTAGTAAAATAAGAGAATGTGGACCGTGAAACACTGGTAGTAAAATAAGAGAATGTGGACCGGTGAAACACTGGTAGTAAAATAAGAGAATGTGGACCGGTGAAACACTGGTAGTAAAATAAGAGAATGTGGACCGGTGAAACACTGGTAGTAAAATAAGAGAAGGTGGACCGGTGAAATACTGGTAATAAAATAAGAGCAGGTGGACCGGTGAAACACTGGTAGTAAAATAAGAGAATGTGGACCGGTGAAACTGGTAGTAAAATAAGAGAAGGTGGACCGGTGAAACACTGGTAATAAAATAAGAGCAGGTGGACCGGTGAAACACTGGTAGTAAAATAAGAGAAGGTGGACCGGTGAAACACTGGTAATAAAATAAGAGAAGTTGGACCGGTGAAACACTGGTAATAAAATAAGAGCAGTGGACCGGTGAAACACTGGTAATAAAATAAGAGAAGTTGGACCGGTGAAACACTGGTAATAAAATAAGAGCAGGTGGACCGGTGAAACACTGGTAGTAAAATAAGAGAATGTGGACCGGTGAAACACTGGTAGTAAAATAAGAGAAGGTGGACCGGTGAAATACTGGTAATAAAATAAGAGCAGGTGGACCGGTGAAACACTGGTAATAAAATAAGAGAAGGTGGACCGGTGAAACACTGGTAATAAAATATGTGAGGGTGGTCTGATGAAACACTCGTCATAGTAAGATAGAAATAGCGCTGCATGTGGACACTCGTGTGTTTGAGCCGCTACCTGTAGCTGCTGTGTCAACACGAGGCGGCGTCACGCGTGTGTCGTCTCCCGATCTATAAATACACAGCAGGTGCGCCATTCTTCCTCCCCCCCCCCTTGTTTTTGTTATGGTTTTTTTTCTGACACAAATCCGGTCTCAGGTAGGCAGGAGGGAGGTAGGGTCACTGCAGTTGTTACGATTGTTGTGCTGTGGCACACCTCTCCGTTTCCTACTGATCTCGTGTCTCCAGTGTGCTGTTCTTCAGGCTCGCTTGTGTCGCGTTTATAACGCAGTTCATAAGTTTGATTTAAACTTGTCAATGATTGAATCTCGTGTGTTTGATTCAACTTGTAAATGATGTAATCTCGTGTGTTTGATTCAACTTGTAAATGATGTAATCCCGTGTGTTTGGTTCAACTTGTAAATGATTTAATCTCGCGTGTAGTGTTTGATTCAACGTGTTAATGATTGGATCTCGTGTGTAGTGTTTGATTTCAACTTGTCAATGATTTAATCTCGTGTGTAGTGCTTGGTTTCAACTTGTAAATGGTTTAAACTCGTGTGTAGTGAAACTGATGATGTTTTTTCAAGTCTGTTGTTTTACTCCTCGTGTGTGCCCCAGATGGTTCATCTCGTGTATGCTCTAGACGGTTCAACTCGTGTGTTTTTTCTAGACGGCTCAACTCGTGTGTGCTCTAGACAGTTACTCGTGTGTGCTCTAGACAGTTACTCGTGTGTGCTCTAGACGGTTACTCGTGTGTGCTCTAGACAGTTACTCGTGTGTGCTCTAGACGGTTCAACTCGTGTGTGCTCTAGACGGCTCAACTCGTGTGTGCTCTAGACGGTTACTCGTGTGTGCTCTAGACAGTTCAACTCGTGTGTGCTCTAGACGGTTACTCGTGTGTGCTCTAGACAGTTACTCGTGTGTGCTCTAGACAGTTACTCGTGTGTGCTCTAGACAGTTACTCGTGTGTGCTCTAGACAGTTACTCGTGTGTGCTCTAGACAGTTACTCGTGTGTGCTCTAGACGGTTCAACTCGTGTGTGCTCTAGACGGCTCAACTCGTGTGTGCTCTAGACGGCTCAACTCGTGTGTGCTCTAGACGGTTCAACTCGTGTGTGCTCTAGACGGCTCAACTCGTGTGTGCTCTAGACGGCTCAACTCGTGTGTGCTCTAGACGGCTCAACTCGTGTGTGCTCTAGACGGCTCAACTCGTGTGTGCTATTCATATAACGCGGATGATAGTGGTTGTGTTGTGACACGGTCGTTGTCTACATGGCAGTTAATCTCTAACCAACTCACTGGCTTTAGTTTATACTGGCAACATACGTCCCTACACACAAGACGTTCCTACACAACATACGTCCCTACACACAAGACGTTCCTACACAACATACGTCCCTACACACAAGACACACGCAAGACGTTCCTACATACAAAATGTTCATACACACGATGAGGTTGCACACAAGACGTTCCTACACACAAAATGTTCCTACACACGATGAGGCTGCACACAAGATGTTCCTGCACACAAGACGTTCCTACACACACAACTTTCCTACACACGATGACGCTGCACACAAGACGTTCCTACACACAAGACGTTCCTACACACAAGACGTCCCCACACACAAGATGTCCCCACACACAAGACATCCATACACACAAGACGTTCCTACACACAAGGCGTTCCTGCACACACAATGTTCCTACACACGATGACGCTGCACACAAGACGTTCCTACACACAAGACGTCCCCATACACAAACATCTCTACACACCAGACGTCCCTACACATAAGACGTCACTACACACAAGACGTCCTTACAACAAGACGTTCCTACACATAAGACATCCCTACACACAAGGTGTCCTTACACACAAGACGTCCCTACACATAAGACACACACACACACAATGACACTACACACACACACACACATAAGACATCCCTACACACAAGACACACACACATAAGGTGTTCCTACACGCAAGACATCCCAACACACAAGATGTCACTACATACACAATGTCCCCACATACAAGATGTCACTACATACACAATGTCCCCACATACAAGATGTCACTACATACACAATGTCCCCACATACAAGGTGTCACTACATACACAATGTCCCCACATACAAGGTGTCACTACATACACAATGTCCCCACATACAAGGTGTCACTACATACACAATGTCCCCACACACAAGATGTCACTACATACACAATGTCCCCACATACAAGGTGTCACTACATACACAATGTCCCCACACACAAGATGTCACTACATACGCAATGTCCCCACATACAAGGTGTCACTACATACACAATGTCCCCACATACAAGATGTCATTACATACACAATGTCTCCACATACAAGATGTCACTACATACACAATGTCCCACATACAAGATGTCACTACATACACAATGTCCCCACACACAAGATGTCACTACATACACAATGTCCCCATATACAAGATGTCACTACATACACAATGTCCCATTATACAAGATGTCACTACATACACAATGTCCCCACATGCAAGATGTCACTACATACATAATGTCCCCACATACAAGATGTCACTACATACACAATGTCCCCAAACACAAGATGTCACTACATACACAATGTCCCCACATGCAAGATGTCACTACATACACAATGTCCCCACATGCAAGATGTCACTACATACACAATGTCCCCACATGCAAGATGTCACTACATACATAATGTCCCCACATGCAAGATGTCACTACATACACAATGTCCCCACACACAAGATGTCACTACATACATAATGTCCCCACATACAAGATGTCACTACATACACAATGTCCCCACACACAAGATGTCACTACATACACAATGTCCCCACATGCAAGATGTCACTACATACACAATGTCCCCACATGCAAGATGTCACTACATACACAATGTCCCCACATGCAAGATGTCACTACATACATAATGTCCCCACATGCAAGATGTCACTACATACACAATGTCCCCACACACAAGATGTCACTACATACATAATGTCCCACATACAAGATGTCACTACATACACAATGTCCCCACACCAAGATGTCACTACATACACAATGTCCCCACATGCAAGATGTCACTACATACACAATGTCCCCACATGCAAGATGTCACTACATACACAATGTCCCCACATACAAGATGTCACTACATACACAATGTCCCCACACACAAGATGTCACTACATACACAATGTCCCCACACACAAGATGTCACTACATACACAATGTTCCCACACACAAGTTGTCACTACATACACAATGTTCCCACACACAAGATGTCACTACATACACAATGTCCCCACATACAAGATGTCACTACATACAGAACGTCCACACACACACAAGATGTCACTACATATACAATGTCCCCACACACAAGATGTCACTACATATACAATGTCCCCCACATACAAGATGTCACTACATACACAATGTCCCCACATGCAAGATGTCACTACATACACAATGTCCCCACATGCAAGATGTCACTACATACACAATGTCTCCACATGCAAGATGTCACTACATACACAATGTCCCCACATGCAAGATGACACTACATACACAATGTCTCCACATGCAAGATGTCACTTCATACACAATGTCCCCACATGCAAGATATCACTACATACACAATGTCCCCACATGCAAGATGTCACTACATACACAATGTCCCCACATACAAGATGTCACTACATACACAATGTCCCCACATACACATACAAGATGTCACTACATACACAATGTCCCCACATACAAGATGTCACTACATACACCATGTCACTACATACACAATGTCCCCCACACACAAGTTGTCACTACATGCACAATGTCCCCCACACACAAGTTGTCACTACCCTATAATTCACTTCCTGTCTTGTGTAAACAATGGCTGTCTTTTCATTCATGACATTAGGCAGACTTTATGAGTGAGAGATGGGGATATTAATTCATGACATTTGGCAGACTTTATGAGTGAGAGATGGGGAGATTTATTCATGACATTAGGCAGACTTTATGAGTGAGAGATGGGGAGATTTATTCATGACATTAGACAAACTTTATGAGTGAGAGATGGGGAGATTTATTCATGACATTAGACAGACTTTATGAGTGAGAGATGGGAAGATTAATTCATGACATTAGGCAGACTTTATGAGTGAGAGATGGGGAGATTTATTCATGACATTAGGCAGACTTTATGAGTGAGAGATGGAGAGATTTATTCATGACATTAGACAAACTTTATGAGTGAGAGATGGAGAGATTTATTCATGACATTAGGCAGACTTTATGAGTGAGAGATGGGAAGATTTATTCATGACATTAGGCAGACTTTATGAGTGAGAGATGGGAAGATTTATTCATGACATTAGACAAAATTTATGAGTGAGAGATGGGGAGATTTATTCATGACATTAGGCAGACTTTATGAGTGAGAGATGGGAAGATTAATTTATGACATTAGGCAGACTTTATGAGTGAGAGATGGGGAGATTTATTCGTGACATTAGGCAGACTTTATGAGTTCGTTCGTTCGCTTTCGTCAGCTTTGACCTCTGACGAAGTCCCACCCACTCAATTTTGTAGGACTGAATTTTGCGTGTAAAATCTGTTTTATCCCATTACAGGATGCCCCTCGCCATGCAGGCAGATTTACTCCGACTTCAGAGGTACTAATTTTTAGGGAATTAGTAAAACCCAGACTTTATGAGTGAGAGATGGGAAGATTTATTCATGACATTAGACAACTTTATGAGTGAGAGATGGAGAGATTTATTCATGACATTAGGCAGACTTTATGAGTGAGAGATGGGAAGATTTATTCATGACATTAGGCAGACTTTAAGTGAGTGATGGGAAGATTTATTCATGACATTAGGCAGACTTTATGAGTGAGAGATGGGAAGATTGATTCATGACATTAGGCAGACTTTAAGTGAGTGATGGGAAGATTTATTCATGACATTAGGCAGACTTTATGAGTGAGAGATGGGAAGATTTATTCATGACATTAGGCAGACTTTATGAGTGAGTGATGAGAAGATTTATTCATGACATTAGGCAGACTTTATGAGTGAGTGATGGAAGATTTATTCATGACATTAGGCAGACTTTTTGAGTGAGAGATGGGAACATAGCTCTCCTATCACACAGCCATCACAGATGCAGGATAAAATGAGTATATTAGATGAGCGATCACAACAGCTAGGACTAAAGATTAATAGAGATAAGACCAACATTATGAGAATTAATGCAGTTGCAATAACCAAATAAAAGTAGGAGAAATACCTCTACTAGACGTACAATCTTACATATATTTGGGCAGTAATATAGATAAAGAGGGAGGAACAGAAATGATACCAAAATAAGGATATCAAAAGCAAGAGGAGCTTTCATTGCACTGGAAACATATGGAAATCCAAAGAAATTAGGCTAAATACAAAAATACAAATTTTCAACTCGAATGTTATGTCAGTCTTATAATATGGCTGTGAAACATGGAGAATAACAAAATTGACAATCACGAAGGTACAGACTTTCATTAATGGATGCTTGCGCAGAATAAAGGGATGGAAATGGCAGGACAAAGTCACTAACGTGGAATTATGGAAATGTACTGGTCAAATACCAGGGGATAAAGAGATACAGCGAAGACGATGGCGATGGATAGGACATACACTACGGAAGCCAACTGAAAGTATTACACAACATGCCCTTTTTTGGAATCCCCAGGGGAAAAGACAAAGAGGAAGACCAAGGAATTCTTGGAGACTACAGATCGAAGCAGAGATGAAGATGATGGGGAAGACATGGAATGATCTTAAAAGAATTGCAAAAAACAGAACGACTTGGAAAGTGTTTGTTGAAGACCTATGCTCCACTGGGAGCTAAAAGGTAGAAGAGGCAGACTTTATGAGTGAGAGATGGGAAGATTTATTCATGACATTAGGCAGACGTTATGAGAGAGAGATGGAGAGATTTAATCTGACATTAAATGTTGTACCTTTAGAGCTGTCTGAGAGTCACATAGAACTGTGTATATGAATCATGTCCTTGTTCCTACATCACCCTGGGCATTACAGGACCATTTATTTATGCCTTCTTTATTGGAAAAGTTTCATCTGTACCTGGAGTTAGCTTGTGTCTATATCTAAGACATGAGAAGAAAGTACCTCATCCAAACCTGAATGGACCGTTTGCTTGTGTCTATATTTATATTCTAAAACATAAGAAGAAAGTACCTCATCTATACCTGGAGTTAGCTTGTGTCTATATTTATATTCTAAACATAAGAAGAAAGTACCTCATCTATACCTGGAGTTAGCTTGTGTCTATATTTATATTCTAAAACATAAGAAGAAAGTACCTCATCTATACCTGGAGTTAGCTTGTGTCTATATTTATATTCTAAAACATGAGAAGGAAGTACCTGATCCATACCTGAATGGACCATTAGCTTGTGTCTATATTTGTATTCTAAAACATGAGAAGGAAGTACCTTATCCGTACCCGAATGGACCGTTAACTTGTGTCTATATTTATATTCTAAAATATGAGAAGAAAGTGCCTTATCCATACTTGTAGTTAACTTGTGTCTATATTTATATTCTAAAATATGAGAAGAAAGTGCCTCATCCAAACCTGAATGGACCGTTAGCTTGTGTCTATATTTAAAGACATGAGAAGAAAGTACCTCGTCCAAACCTGAATGAACCGTTAACCTGTGTCTATATTTATATTCTAAAATATGAGAAGAAAGTGCCTCATCCAAACCTGAATGGACCGTTAGCTTGTGTCTATATTTATATTCTAAAACATGAAAAGAAAGTGCCTCGTCCAAACCTGAATGAACCGTTAACTTGTGTCTATATTTAAAGACATGAGAAGAAAGTGCCTCGTCCAAATCTAAATGGACCGTTAGCTTGTGTCTATATTTATATTCTAAAACATGAAAAGAAAGTGCCTCATCCAAACCTGAATGAACCGTTAACCTGTGTCTATATTTATATTCTAAAACATGAAAAGAAAGTGCCTCATCCAAACCTGAATGGACCGTTAGCTTGTGTCTATATTTATATTCTAAAACATGAAAAGAAAGTGCCTCATCCAAACCTGAATGAACCGTTAACCTGTGTCTATATTTATATTCTAAAACATGAAAAGAAAGTGCCTCATCCAAACCTGAATGAACCGTTAACCTGTGTCTATATTTATATTCTAAAACATGAAAAGAAAGTGCCTCATCCAAACCTGAATGGACCGTTAACCTGTGTCTATATTTATATTCTAAAACATGAAAAGAAAGTGCCTCATCCAAACCTGAATGGACCGTTAGCTTGTGTCTATATTTATATTCTAAAACATGAAAAGAAAGTGCCTCATCCAAACCTGAATGAACCGTTAACCTGTGTCTATATTTATATTCTAAAACATGAAAAGAAAGTGCCTCATCCAAACCTGAATGAACCGTTAACCTGTGTCTATATTTATATTCTAAAACATGAAAAGAAAGTGCCTCATCCAAACCTGAATGAACCGTTAACCTGTGTCTATATTTATATTCTAAAACATGAAAAGAAAGTGCCTCATCCAAACCTGAATGGACCGTTAGCTTGTGTCTATATTTATATTCTAAAACATGAAAAGAAAGTGCCTCATCCAAACCTGAATGGACCGTTAGCTTGTGTCTATATTTATATTCTAAAACATGAAAAGAAAGTGCCTCATCCAAACCTGAATGGACCGTTAGCTTGTGTCTATATTTATATTCTAAAACATGAAAAGAAAGTGCCTCATCCAAACCTGAATGAACCGTTAACCTGTGTCTATATTTATATTCTAAAACATGAAAAGAAAGTGCCTCATCCAAACCTGAATGAACCGTTAACCTGTGTCTATATTTATATTCTAAAACATGAAAAGAAAGTGCCTCATCCAAACCTGAATGAACCGTTAACCTGTGTCTATATTTATATTCTAAAACATGAAAAGAAAGTGCCTCATCCAACCTGAATGGACCGTTAGCTTGTGTCTATATTTATATTCTAAAACATGAAAAGAAAGTGCCTCATCCAAACCTGAATGGACCGTTAGCTTGTGTCTATATTTATATTCTAAAACATGAAAAGAAAGTGCCTCATTCAAACCTGAATGAACCGTTAACCTGTGTCTATATTTATATTCTAAAACATGAAAAGAAAGTGCCTCATCCAAACCTGAATGGACCGTTAACTTGTGTCTATATTTATATTCTAAAACATGAAAAGAAAGTTCCTCATCCAAAGCTGAATGGACCGTTAGCCTGTATTTGGGTCTGCTATTTAATCTTGAGTTTCCATGGAATTATCCCCAAGTTTTTGCTGCCATGTATAGGCAGGTGTTGCAGTCTGGGATTGCTGTAGTGGTGTTGGCTTATGGGACATGAGCCTGCATTCAGCAGCCTCAGAGAGGAGCTCTACCTCAAATCGACTGAGGTACCTCTATCTTCGAAGGTTCTCTGCCATCTGACGGTGAGGAGACTGGTCATTATACTGAAGTCATTGCCAGCCACATTCATCATGAGCCACATTCATCATGTCTAGACTCTTTTCTCTGTCACTTGAGAGTATCTCTTCATCATGAGCCACATTCATCATGTCTAGACTCTTTTCTCTGTCACTTGAGAGTATCTCTCCATCATGAACTAATTCTGTTTGTTTCTATCTTAGACCCAGTTCTGTTTGTTTCTATCTTAGACCCAGTTCTGTTTGTTTCTATCTTAGACCCAGTTCTGTTTACTTCTATCTTAGACCCAGTTCTGTTTGTTTCTATTTTAGAGACCTAGTTCTGTTTATTTCTATCTTAGACCCAGTTCTGTTTGTTTCTATCTTAGACCCAGTTCTGTTTGTTTCGATTTTAGAGACCTAGTTCTGTTTATTTCTATCTTAGACCCAGTTCTGTTTGTTTCTATCTTAGACCTAGTTCTGTTTGTTTCTATCTTAGACCCAGTTCTGTTTGTTTCTATCTTAGACCCAGTCCTGTTTGTTTCTATCTTAGACTCAGTTCTGTTTGTTTCTATCTTAGACCCAGTCCTGTTTGTTTCTATCTTAGACCTAGTTCTGTTTCTATCTTAGACCCAGTTCTGTTTGTTTCTATCTTAGATCAAGTTTTGTTTCTATCTTAGACCCAGTTCTGTTTGTTTCTATTTTAGATCAAGTTTTGTTTCTATCTTAGACCCAGTTCTGTTTGTTTCTATCTTAGACCCAGTTCTGTTTGTTTCTATCTTAGACCCAGTTCTGTTTGTTTCTATTTTAGAGACCTAGTTCTGTTTATTTCTATCTTAGACCCAGTTCTGTTTGTTTCTATCTTAGATCAAGTTTTGTTTCTATCTTAGACCCAGTTCTGTTTGTTTCTATCTTGGACCCTTTCCTGTTTGTTTCTATCTTAACCTAGTTCTGTTTGTTTCTATCTTAGACTCAGTTCTGTTTGTTTCTATCTTAGACCCAGTTCTGTTTGTTTCTATCTTAGACCGTTTCCTGTTTGTTTCTATCTTAGACCCAGTTCTGTTTCTATTTTAGACCTAGTTCTGTTTGTTTCTATCTTAGACCCAGTTCTGTTTGTTTCTATCTTAGACCCAGTTCTGTTTCTATCTTAGACCTAGTTCTGTTTGATTCTATCTTAGACCCAGTTCTGTTTGTTTCTATCTTTGACCTAGTTCTGTTTCTATCTTAGACCTAGTTCTGTTTGATTCTATCTTAGACCCAGTTCTGTTTGTTTCTATCTTAGACCTAGTTCTGTTTGATTCTATCTTAGACCCAGTTCTGTTTGTTTCTATCTTAGACCTAGTTCTGTTTCTATCTTAGACCTAGTTCTGTTTGTTTCTATCTTATACCCAGTCCAGTTTGTTTCTAGCTTAGACCCAGTTCTGTTGGTTTCTATTTTAAACCCAGTGCTGTTTGTTTCTATATCTAGACCCAGTCCTTTTTGTTTCTATCTTATGCCCAGTCCTGTTTGTTTGTATCTTAGACCCATTTCTGTTTGCTCTTACCTTGGACCAATTCTGATTGTTTCTACCTTGGACCCAGTTATGATTGTTTGTACCTTGGACCCAGTTCTGATTGTTTCTACCTTGGACCCAGTTCTGATTGTTTCTACCTTGGACCCAGTTCTGATTGTTTCTACCTTGGACCCAGTTCTGATTGTTTCTACCTTGGACCCAGTTCTGATTGTTTCTACCTTGGACCCAGTTATGATTGTTTCTACCTTGGACCCAGTTATGATTGTTTCTACCTTGGACCCAATTCTGATTGTTTCTACCTTGGACCCAGTTCTGATTGTTTCTACCTTGGACCCAGTTCTGATTGTTTCTACCTTGGACCCAGTTCTGATTGTTTCTACCTTGGACCCAGTTCTGATTGTTTGTACCTTGGACCCAGTTCTGATTGTTTCTACAATCCAGTTCTACTACTGGTTGTATTGATTTCTCCCACAAGTCTGTGTTTGTTATTATCTCGGACCATCTTAAATCTCTAACATCCCTGTCTATTGTTATGTAGAACATCTCTTTCTGTTGTTATGTAGAACATCTTTGTCCATTGTTATGTAGAAATCTCTATCCATTGTTATGTAGAAATCTCTGTCCATTGTTATGTAGAAATCTCTGTCCATTGTTATGTAGAACATCTTTGTCCATTGTTATGTAGAAATCTCTGTCCATTGTTATGTAGAACATCTTTGTCCATTGTTATGTAGAAATCTCTGTCCATTGTTATATAGAAATCTCTGTCCATTGTTATGTAGAAATCTCTGTCCATTGTTATGTAGAAATCTCTGTCCATTGTTATGTAGAACACCTTTGTCCATTGTTATGTAGAAATCTCTGTCCATTGTTATGTAGAAATCTCTGTCCATTGTTATGTAGAAATCTCTATCCATTGTTATGTAGAAATCTCTGTCCATTGTTATGTAGAAATCTCTGTCCATTGTTATGTAGAACATCTTTGTCCATTGTTATGTAGAAATCTCTGTCCATTGTTATGTAGAAATCTCTGTCCATTGTTATGTAGAAATCTCTGTCCATTGTTATGTAGAAATCTCTGTCCATTGTTATGTAGAAATCTCTGTCCATTGTTATGTAGAACATCTTTGTCCATTGTTATGTAGAACATCTTTGTCCGTTGTTATGAAGAACATCTCTGTCTATTGTTATGTAGAACATCTTTGTCCATTGTTATGTAGAACATCTTTGTCCGTTGTTATGAAGAACATCTCTGTCCATTGTTGTGTAGAACATTTTTGTCCATTGTTATGTAGAACATCTTTGTCCGTTGTTATGAAGAACATCTCTGTCCATTGTTATGTAGAACATCTTTGTCCATTGTTATGTATGTATGTTATGTTTCCATCGCTATGTTATGTTTCCATCACTATTCTTTTACTTTGTTGCAATATCAATTTGTTGATCATGTTTTTCTTCTGACTTTTGATTGCCATTTTTCTCACTGCATATATTTCTCATATTTGAATGTTGATGATCTAATTTCTGCAGATCTGTCTTATGCCTAATTGTTGATGATCAACTTTCTGCAGATCTGTCTCATGTCTGAATGTTGATGATCCAAATTTCTGCAGGTGTTTCGGAATGTTAATAATCAAAATTTCTGCAGGTGTGTCTGAATGTTAATGATCAATATTTCTACAGGTGTGTCTGAATGTTAATGATCAAAATTTCTACAGGTGTGTCTGAATGTTAATGATCACAATTCTGCAGGTGTGTCTGAATGAGTAGATGATCAAAATTTCTACAGGTGTGTCTGAATGTTGATCATCAAAATTTCTGCAGGTGTGTCTGATTGTTGATCATCAGAATTTCTACAGGTGTGTCTGATTGTTGATCATAAACATTTCTGCAGGTGTGTCTGAATGTTGATCATCAAAATTTCTGCAGGTGTGTCTGAATGTTGATCATCAAAATTTCTACAGGTGTGTCTGATTGTTGATCATCAAAATTTCTGCAGGTGTGTCTGATTGTTGATCATCAAAATTTCTACAGGTGTGTCTGATTGTTGATCATCAAAATTTCTACAGGTGTGTCTGTTGATCATCAAAATTTTTACAGGTGTGTCTGATTGTTGATCATCAAAATTTCTACAGGTGTGTCTGATTGTTGATCATCAAAATTTCTACAGGTGTGTCTGAATGGCCTGGAAGTGCTGTGCCTGATGGTGGACAGGATGGGTGAAGGTTTCAAGCCGCACGTGACCACGGTCCTGCCGGCAGTGATTGACAGGCTGGGGGACTCCAAGGATCAGGTCCGTGAGGCGGCCCAGCAGTTGCTGCTGAAGTTGATGATGCCAGCTTCCACACCGCAGGTAAGGGCACTTGTATGGCATCTTTATAACTTGCAGGTAAGGGCACTTGTTGGGCATCTTTATAACTTGCAGGTAAGGGCACTTGTTGGGCATCTTCATACCTTGCAGGTAAGGGAACTTATTGGGCATCTTCATACCTTGCAGGTAAGGGCACTTGTTGGGCATCTTTATAACTTGCAGGTAAGGGCACTTATTGGGCATCTTTATAACTTGCAGGTAAGGGCACTTGTTGGGCATCTTTATAACTTGCAGGTAAAGGCACTTGTAGGACATCTTCATACCTTGCAGGTAAGGGCACTTGTCAGGCATCTTCATAACTTGCAGGTAAAGGCACTTGTAAAGCATCTACCATCCCAAAAGGTTAGGGCACTTGTAGGGCATCTACATACCTTGCAGGTAAGGACATTTGTCAGGCATCTTCATAAGTTACAGGTAAGGGCACTTGTAAAGCATCTACATACTTAAAAGGTTAGGGCACTTGTAGGGCATCTACATACTTAAAAGGTAAGGGCACTTGTAGGGCATCTACATACCTTATAGATAAGGACATTTGTCAGGCATCTTCATAAGTTACAGGTAAGGGCACTTGTAGGGCATCTACATACTTAAAAGGTTAGGGCACTTGTAGGGCATCTACATACCTTGCAGGTAAGGACATTTGTCAGGCATCTTCATAAGTTACAGGTAAGGGCACTTGTAGGGCATCTACATACTTAAAAGGTTAGGGCACTTGTAGGGCATCTACATACTTAAAAGGTAAGGGCACTTGTAGGGCATCTACATACTTAAAAGGTTAGGGCACTTGTAGGGCATCTACATACCTTATAGGTAAGGGCATTTGTTGGGCATCTACGTACCTAACACAGGCACGTAATGGGCACTATTATGACATGTCTGTCTACATCATCATCAAGTACCGGGCCTGCTGGCGTAGGTGATCATGTCTCTCCACAACTTTCGATCTGGACTGTTATTTATCATTTCTGTTGTTGACCTTCTGCCAAGCCATTCTCTTAAGTTGTCTGTTATTTTTCTCTTTGCTTCCCTCTATCTCTTCATCCCTCAATTTTTCCAGTTGTTACAATATATTCCAGCTGTTCTCTTCTCATTACATGACCAAAAAATGATGATTGTTTCTTCCTAATATTGGAAATTAGCTCTCTTTTTGCTTTGGCCTCTTTCAGAATGTATTCATTACACTTCTTAGCTGTCCATGGTATTCTCAATATTCTTCTGTAAAACCACATTTCAACAGCCTCCAGTGATTTTCTTGTCTGTTGTCTTATTGTCCATGATTCACATCCATATGTTAAGACTGGCTCTACATAACATTTAAGAACTCTTTTTCTTGTTTCTATTGTCAAAAATGGATTGCACAGTATCTTCCTCATTTTTTGGAAAGCTGCTTTTGCCTGAGCCATTCTGCATCTCACCTCTTTTGTACATCTTCCGTCTGAGGTTAACAAAGTTCCCAAATATTTAAATTCATTTACCTGTTTTAATATTTTTCCACTTGTTTTTATTTTGCACTGAGGTGATGTCTTTTTCTTTGTTGTTACCATTGCTTCTGTCTTTTTGCTATTAAGGCTGAGTCCTTTATTTTTGCTTTCTTTCACTACAATGTCCAACATTTCTTGTAACACATTTTCACTCTTAGCGATTAAGACTGTATCATCAGCATACCTTATATTATTTATATTATGACCTCCGATTGTTACTACAGGCATGCCCCTTATGGATCTTAAAATAATCTCACTATACATATTAAACAAATCTGGTAACAGCCCACAACCTTGCCTAACACTCTGTTTTATTTGTTGAAACATTCCCAGTTGGTTTACACACCTCACAGATAAACACTATTAGGGCATCGTCTACCTGTCTGACCTATATGTGTCTTGTGTCAGTGTTGACAGGTGATGACTTGTATAAGGTTGCTCAACTCAGGTGTGGAAGCTACTCTGCTCTCTAGTAAATTAACTTTGATGGTCTGTTCCATGAGAGGACACATGTTGTATACAGACCTACCACATGGGGGTCGTTCCTCAAGTTAACTTTGATGGTCTGTTCTATGAGAGGACACATGTTGTATACAGACCTACCACATGGGGGTCGTTCCTCAAGTTAACTTTGATGGTCTGTTCCATGAGAGGACACATGTTGTATACAGACCTACCACATGGGGGTCGTTCCTCAAGTTAACTTTGATGGTCTGTTCCATGAGAGGACACATGTTGTATACAGACCTACCACATGGAGGTCGTTCCTCAAGTTAACTTTGATGGTCTGTTCCATGAGAGGACACATGTTGTATACAGACCTACCACATGGGGGTCGTTCCTCAAGTTAACTTTGATGGTCTGTTCCATGAGAGGACACATGTTGTATACAGACCTACCACTTGGGGGTCATTCCCCAAGTTAACTTTGATGGTCTGTTCCATGAGAGGGCACATGTTGTATACAGACCTACCACATGGGGGTTGTTCCCCAAATTAACTTTGATGGTCTGTTCCATGAGAGGGCACATGTTGTATACAGACCTACCACATGGAGGTCGTTCCTCAAGTTAACTTTGATGGTCTGTTCCATGAGAGGACACATGTTGTATACAGACCTACCACATGGGGGTCGTTCCTCAAGTTAACTTTGATGGTCTGTTCCATGAGAGGACACATGTTGTATACAGACCTACCACATGGGGGTCATTCCCCAAGTTAACTTTGATGGTCTGTTCCATGAGAGGGCACATGTTGTATACAGACCTACCACATGCGGGTGTTCCCCAAATTAACTTTGATGGTCTGTTCCATGAGAGGGCACATGTTGTATACAGACCTACCACATGGGGTTGTTCCCCAAGTTAACTTTGATGGTCTGTTCCATGAGAGGGCACATGTTGTATACAGACCTACCACATGGGGTTGTTCCCCAAGTTAACTTAGATGGTCTGTTCCATGAGAGGGCACATGTTGTATACAGACCTACCACATGGGGGTTGTTCCCCAAGTTAACTTTGATGGTCTGTTCCATGAGAGGACACATGTTGTATACAGACCTACCACATGGGGGTCGTTCCTCAAGTTAACTTTGATGGTCTGTTCAATGAGAGGACACATGTTGTATACAGACCTACCACATGGGGGTCATTCCCCAAGTTAACTTTGATGGTCTGTTCCATGAGAGGGCACATGTTGTATACAGACCTACCACATGGGGGTCGTTCTTCAAGTTAACTTTGATGGTCTGTTCCATGAGAGGGCACATGTTGTATACAGACCTACCACATGGGGGTCGTTCCTCAAGTTAACTTTGATGGTCTGTTCCATGAGAGGGCACATGTTGTATACAGACCTACCCACATGTGGGTCATTCCTCAAGTTAACTTTGATGGTCTGTTCCATGAGAGGACACATGTTGTATACAGACCTACCCACATGTGGGTCGTTTCTCAAGTTAACTTTGATGGTCTGTTCCATGAGAGGACACATGTTGTATACAGACCTACCACTTGGGGGTCGTTCCTCAAGTTAACTTTGATGGTCTGTTCCATGAGAGGACACATGTTGTATACAGACCTACCACATGGGGGTCATTCCCCAAGTTAACTTTGATGGTCTGTTCCATGAGAGGACACATGTTGTATACAGACCTACCACATGGGGGTCGTTCCTCAAGTTAACTTTGATGGTCTGTTCCATGAGAGGACACATGTTGTATACAGACCTACCACATGGGGGTCGTTCCTCAAGTTAACTTTAATGGTCTGTTCCATGAGAGGGCACATGTTGTATACAGACCTACCACATGGGGTTGTTCCCCAAGTTAACTTTGATGGTCTGTTCCATGAGAGGGCACATGTTGTATACAGACCTACCACATGGGGGTTGTTCCCCAAGTTAACTTTGATGGTCTGTTCCATGAGAGGACACATGTTGTATACAGACCTACCACATGGGGGTCGTTCCTCAAGTTAACTTTGATGGTCTGTTCCATGAGAGGACACATGTTGTATACAGACCTACCACATGGGGGTCGTTCTTCAAGTTAACTTTGATGGTCTGTTCCATGAGAGGACACATGTTGTATACAGACCTACCACATGGGGTCGTTCCTCAAGTTAACTTTGATGGTCTGTTCCATGAGAGGACACATGTTGTATACAGACCTACCCACATGTGGGTCATTCCTCAAGTTAACTTTGATGGTCTGTTCCATGAGAGGGCACATGTTGTATACAGACCTACCACATGGGGGTCGTTCCTCAAGTTAACTTTGATGGTCTGTTCCATGAGAGGACACATGTTGTATACAGACCTACCACATGGGGGTCATTCTTCAAGTTAACTTTGATGGTCTGTTCCATGAGAGGACACATGTTGTATACAGACCTACCACTTGGGGGTCGTTCCTCAAGTTAACTTTGATGGTCTGTTCCATTAGAGGACACATGTTGTATACAGACCTACCACATGGGGGTCATTCCTCAAGTTAACTTTGATGGTCTGTTCCATGAGAGGACACATGTTGTATACAGACCTACCACTTGGGGGTCGTTCCTCAAGTTAACTTTGATGGTCTGTTCCATTAGAGGCACATGTTGTATACAGACCTACCACATGGGGGTCGTTCCTCAAGTTAACTTTGATGGTCTGTTCCATGAGAGGACACATGTTGTATACAGACCTACCACATGGGGGTCGTTCCTCAAGTTAACTTTGATGGTCTGTTCCATGAGAGGACACATGTTGTATACAGACCTACCACATGGGGGTCATTCTTCAAGTTAACTTTGATGGTCTGTTCCATGAGAGGACACATGTTGTATACAGACCTACTACATGGAGGTCGTTCCCCAAGTTAACTTTGATGGTCTGTTCCATGAGAGGACACATGTTATATACAGACCTACCACTTGGGGGTCGTTCCTCAAGTTAACTTTGATGGTCTGTTCCATGAGAGGACACATGTTGTATACAGACCTACCACATGGGGTCGTTCCCCAAGTTAACTTTGATGGTCTGTTCCATGAGAGGACACATGCTGTATACAGACCTACCCACATGTGGGTCGTTCCTCAAGTTAACTTTGATGGTCTGTTCCATGAGAGGACACATGTTGTATACAGACCTACCACATGGGGGTCGTTCCCCAAGTTAACTTTGATGGTCTGTTCCATGAGAGGACACATGTTGTATACAGACCTACCCACATGTGGGTTGTTCCTCAAGTTAACTTTGTTGGTCTTTTTCTTAGGAATATAAGATGTAAGATATCATCATCAAGTACCAGGACTGCTGGCGTAGGTGATCATGTCTCTTCACAACTTTCGATCTTGACAGTTATTTATCATTTCTGATGTTGACCATCTGCCAAGCCATTCTTTTAAGCTGTCTGGTATCTATTCTCTTTGCTTCCCTCTATCTCTTCGTCCCTCAATTTTCCCAGTTGTCACAATATGTAAGGTATAAGATATATATATCGAAACAAGAAAAAGAGTTCTTAAATGTTATGTAGAGACAGTCTTAACATATGGATGTAAATAATGGACATCAGGACAACAAACAAGAAAATCACTGGAGTCTGTAGAAATGTGGTTTTACAGAAGAATGTTGAGAATACAATGGACAGCTAAGAAGAGTAATGAAAATGTTCTGAAAGAGGCCAAAGCAAAAAGAGAGCTAATTTCCAATATTAGGAAGAAACAATCATCATTTTTTGGCCATGTAATGAGAAGGGAACAGCTGGAATTTGTAACAACTGGGACAATTGAGGGATGAAGAGATAGAGGGAAGCAAAGAGCAAAGATACCAGACAGCTTAAGAGAATGGCTTGATGGAAGATCAACAACAGAAATGATAAATAACTGTCGAGATCGAAAATTGTGGAGAGACATGATCACCTATGCCAGCAGGCTCGGTATACTTGATGATGATAAAATATATATAAAAGAGATATCAAAGTAGGCGGAAAGAACATTGAAAGAGATCAAGAATGTGGCTACCTTGGAATTGACTAAGAAATGATGGAAAATGTAAGACAGAAATAAACAAAAGATTTGTCCTATTAGAAATGGTGATATGTCTTCAACGGGCAGATATTGTCACCCGTCACTGGTGACGACGGGCAGCTAGCCCCCCGCTGCTAACGTTACAATGGTGGTGATGCTGTCTCTGAATAGGACCGCTTGGTGATGTTGTTTACCACCACTGTCTCTCATATTCAAGTGGATTAATGGCAATTCCCACACACACGTCGCCTGCGGCGTTGTTCTCGAGACACTTGGATACTCGGACCGCTGGCCTGGGAAATTGACACGTCTACACCTGTGTCCTGTGGTTAATTTTAGTACTTCGCTTTAGTTTGTGCCCACATTTTCCCAAGTTCTTACTCCACCTGGCATGATCAGCTGACTGCTAGAAACACAACACTTCACTATGTTAAGGCGAACACACAAGTCTTTATTCATCTGACTTACAATTGGCGCCTAGTTACAACATATGTACACGTAATTACATGACCAACGGTTCTCTCCCGCACAGTCAGTCACACTTCGTAGTAGCAATATTACTCGCCACAGATCCCTAGGCCCTCCCCCCAGGGTAGGTGCGACCCGTCAGCCTAAAGATGGCAACGCATCTAGGAGAAGGTCAACTCCGATTATAAACCCCCGCTGTCTAGCGGGTACCCGTTCATGGAATAGACTTCGGGAGTAAACCCTGAGGAAAAATCCAGAGATGGAGTCCCTAAGGCAGTCCAGTGTTGATTTCAACATTGCTCTGGCAACTCCTGTGGTGCAGTTGGCACCAAACTGTTCTTGTCCTGCTAGACCTTTGGATCGCTCGGCTGCGTGGGGTGAAGAAACATGCTGCATGGGCTTGGCTGCGTGGGGTGAAGAAACATGCTGCATGGGCTCGGCTGCGTGGGGTGAAGAAACATGCTGCATGGGCTCGGCTGCGTGGGGTGAAGAAACATGCTGCATGGGCTCGGCTGCGTGGGGTGAAGAAACATGCTGCATGGGCTCGGCTGCGTGGGGTGAAGAAACATGCTGCATGGGCTCGGCTGCGTGGGGTGAAGAAACATGCTGCATGGGCTCGGCTGCGTGGGGTGAAGAAACATGCTGCATGGGCTCGGCTGCGTGGGGTGAAGAAACATGCTGCATGGGCTCGGCTGCGTGGGGTGAAGAAACATGCTGCATGGGCTCGGCTGCGTGGGGTGAAGAAACATGCTGCATGGGCTCGGCTGCGTGGGGTGAAGAAACATGCTGCATGGGCTCGGCTGCGTGGGGTGAAGAAACATGCTGCAAGGGCAACAACTTGTCTCTTTCTTTTTCTGCCCAAGCTCGCGCCCTGGAGAGGACACTCCAGAATCGCCATTTTGGTGTCGACAGGATACCATCCACACCTGCCACACAAGTGAAACCAACAATTAAGAGACTCAACCTACGTTTGGGTTGCTGGAACGTCAGCACAATGCAAACTGGCCTATCTGACAATTTGCGCGATATGAACGACGCCAGAAAGACAGCCATAATCAATAATGAACTGAAAAGGCGGGTGGATATAGCCACACTTCAAGAGACACGTTTGGCAGGATCAGGCATGCTGAATGAGGCGGACTACGTGTTCTATTGGCAAGGAAAGAACAGTGACGATATCAGAGAACATGGTGTGGGTTTTGCTGTGAAAAAATCTCTAAAATAAAAAGTCTGGTTACACTCTGTCAGAATGCATCAGAGCGGATACTAACACTTTGCCTCAATACAGGACCAGTTACCCTTATAAGTGTATACGCTCCGACCTTGTGCTCGTCATCTGAAACCAAGGACAATTTCTACGAAAATTTGACAGGAGTCTTGGAAAGTATACCAGGACAAGATCACATTATTCTACCGGTGGATTTCAATGCTAGAATTGGCGCAGACCACAGTTCATGGCCAACCTGCCTCGGTCGCTTTGGAGTTGTTAAATTAAATGAAAACGGCCAACGACTTCTAGAGTTTTGCGCCTATCATAACGTGTGCACCACAAATACTTTTTTCAAAACCAAGCCTCAGCATAAAGTATCTTGGAGACACCCACGATCGAAACACTGGCACCAGCTGGACTTGATACTTGTCAGACGCCCTTTCCTCAAATCTGTAATTCACACACGGTCATACCACAGTGCAGACTGTGACTCGGATCATTCTCTAGTCTGCTGCAAACTCAAGTTACTGCCCAGGAGGTTCCACTATGCCAGGCAGCCAAAGAAGAGACCTCGCATAGACACTAGCAAGCTAACACATAGACACTAGCAAGCTAACACATTCTGGATTGGTCGAGCAATTCAACAAGACCCTACACGGCGCTGTGGAAAAATGGGAGCATCTCCGCAACATCATCTACAACAACGCGGTTAGCATCTTTGGAAAACTGACACTTAAGTCTCACGATTGGTTTCAAGCCAACTCCCATGTTATGACACCCATAATCGAAGCTAAACGTGCGGCCTTCTTAGATCACAAGCGCGCACCTAATGCAAATACTCTGCAGGCTATTAAAATGACCAGAAACAAAGTCCAGCAAACAGCTCGACGCTGTGCTAATGAGTACTGGCTCCAGCTTAGCGACAGCACCCAGACTGCATCTCAAACTGTAAACCTGAAAGTAATGTATGATGGCATAAAGAAAGCCCTTGGACCAACAAAATACACTATTGCCCACTAAAGTCATTCACTGGGGAGAAAATAACAGATAGAGGCAAACAGATGGAAAGATGGGTGGAACATTATTCTTCACTTTATTCAATAGAAAACACTGTTACACCAAACGCCCTTGACGCCATACAATGTCTCCCACCTATGGAAGAGTTGGACATTGAACCAACCGTAGAGGAACTAAGCAAGGCCATATATAGCTTGGCCACCGGCAAGGCTCCAGGACAAGATGGGATCCCTCCCGGTCTGATTAAATCCTGCAAAAGTGCTTTGTTATATCCCCTGCTTGAAGTGCTACATCTATGCTGGAAAGAGAAAGCCACTCCTCAAGATATGAGAGACTCCGTGATTGTAACTCTCTACAAAAATAAAGGAGATAGAAGCGACTGCAACAACTACAGAGGCATCTCCTTACTCAGCATAGTCGGCAAGACCTTCGCCAGAGTCATCTTAGGAAGGCTACAAAAACTCGCAGAACGCGTATATCCTGAATCGCAATGCGGCTTTAGATCCGGAAGATCAACTGCAGACATGATTTTCTCTTTACGCCTAGTTCAAGAAAAATCTAGAGAGCAGAAAAAGCATCTCTTCATCACCTTTATTGACCTTACAAAGGCATTTGACCTTGTCAGCAGAGAAGGTCTTTTCAAAATACTTTCCAAAATAGGCTGCCCACATACTCTACTGACGCTTGTCAAATCGTTTCATGAGGATATGAAGGGCACCATTCAATATGACGGCAGCACATCACAACCCTTCGGCATACGCAGTGGTGTCAAGCAGGGATGCGTTCTTGCTCCAACTCTATTTGGAATCTTCTTCACTGTTCTGTTAAAACATGCATTCTCACATGCGAATGAAGGAGTCTATCTGCATACTAAATCTGATGGTCGATTGTTCAATATCTCAAGACTAAAGGCAAGGTCTAAGGTCAGACATATCTCTATTAGAGATCTGTTATTTGCTGACGACGCTGCACTTATCACGCAAAGTCAGGAAGAACTCCAGAGCATGGTACATCGCTTTTCACATGCCTGCCGAGACTTCGGTCTAACAATAAGTTTGCAGAAAACTAACATACTCGGTCAGGACGTTGAAGCAACACCTGAAATCTCTATCGACAGCTATAAACTTGATATCGTGCGGCAGTATAACTACCTGAGGTCCATCATCAGCGACAGACTATCTTTAGATACAGAAATTGACACTCGTATTGGTAAAGCCGCTACCACCTTTGCCCGTCTTTCTAAGCGTGTCTGGCAAAACAGCAAACTGACAATTAAAACAAAAGCCGCAGTGTACAATGCCTGCATAATTATTATCCTTCTGTATGGCAGCGAATCTTGGACAACCTATGTAAAGCAGGAGAGGAGGCTAAATGCATTCCATATGCAATGTCTATGCAGTATTCTTGGTATCACCTGGAAGGATAAAGTGACAAACGTGGAGGTCATGACTTGCACAGGCTTACCGAATATCTACACGCTGCTCAAACAATGTAGGTTACGCTGGCTCGGCCATGTAAACAGGATGAAAGATGGCCATGTACCAAAAGATATACTCTACGGACAACTGGCAGATGGTAAAAGAACTAGGGGGAGCCCAAAACTTCGATTTGTAGATGTGTGTAAACGTGACATGAAGACTCTGAACATAAACCCTGCAGCCTGGGAAGACATAGCTGCAAACCGCAATCTCTGGAAACACACTCTAAAGGTTCACCTCAAACAAGAAGCAGACAGATTCATAAAGAAAGAGAATACATGACGAAAGAAAAGAAAAGAAAAAATAACATCTCTAGGGGCGCTGAAAAATCCATAGTCAACTATGACTGACGGAGGCTACTAATAGCTTATATCTTATGTCATTGATTGATTGCCAGCTTATATCTTTTAATATGTCATTGATTGATTGTAGGCTTATATCTTCTGTCCTTGTTTTATTGCTTGTCAGCTTATCATCACCATCATTGAGTGCCATCTCCGTATCGAAGGTTGGCTATCATGGAGCGCCATTTCACTCTGTCTCTTGCTTTGATGGTGCAGATTGTCATATGTTGACTTGTCCATCTTTTGATGTTACTCATCCATCCATGTTAGTCTTGGTCTGTCTCTGCCTCTTTTTCTTATGACAATAGTTAGAATTTCTCTCCATGGCTTTCTTTGGAATGTTACGTGATGAGGCTCCAATCTCTTTCACGGTGGTCTGCCATATTCGTCTTTCATGTCCTTAATATGCCTCATGTGTACCACACACTTTGCTGTTTTCGCTTTCTGGGCCGTTGATCATTTCTGATTCTTCCGTCCCGTCCACTGTCACCGACTTTTTACATTTGGGTTGGACATACCCATCCGGCACCAATGTTGTCAAACTATGTGCTTGCCTGTCGAACCGCAAACACATGACACAAAGAAGAATAAATCATATTCCACTTAAATATCGGTAAAGTTCACAGTCCATCCACTCGTCAGAAGTAAAACATACACCAAACGGGGAATAGCAACACATTATTTCACAACTAGGCTGTCGCGTAAATCATTTAAATATATCAGCAAGAGCCGAATTATAAAAACAACCAACACATAGCCGCCACGACACCGGAAGTCAGCTTATATCTTCTAATATGTCATTGATTGATTGTCTTCTTATATCTTCTATGTGGGAGCCGCGATAGCTCAGTGGTTAGTGAACTGGACTACCACGGACAAGGGGTAGGGTTCGATCCCAACCAACGGCTTCCGGGTTCACCCAGCCTTAAATGGGTACCGGATTTTTTTCTGGAAAAAAAAGCAGCACGGGCGTAATACTGACCACATTACCCCAAAAATCATGTGCTGAAGGTCTGTAAAATATAGGGTCACTAACACCATATTTCCCTATACGCCACTTGGCGTGACGGGGGTACTTTTTTTTACTTATATATCTTCTATGTCATTAATTAATTGCCTGCTTATATCTTCTAATATGTTCTTATTGCTTTATTGAATGTCTTTTTATATCTTCTGACCTTGATTGAATGAGTGTCAGCTTATCTTCTAAGATGTCTTTGATTTATTGATTGTCTGCTTATATATCTTCTAATATGTCTTTGATTTATTGATTGTCTGCTTATATATCTTCTAATATGTCTTTGATTTAATTATTGTCTGCTTATATATCTTCTAATATGCCTTTGATTTATTGATTTATTGATTGTCTGCTTATATATCTTCTAATATGTCTTTGATTTAATTATTGTCTGCTTATATATCTTCTAATATGTCTTTGATTTATTGATTGTCTGCTTATATATCTTCTAATATGTCTTTGATTTATTGATTGTCTGCTTATATATCTTCTAATATGTCTTTGATTTATTGATTGTCTGCTTATATATCTTCCAATATGTCTTTGATTAATTGATTGACTGCTTGTATCTTCCAGTATGTTTTTGATTAATTGATTGACTGTTTGTATCTTCCAGTATGTTTTTGATTAATTGATTGACTGCTTGTATCTTCCAGTATGTTTTTGATTAATTGATTGACTGTTTGTATCTTCCAGTATGTCTTTGATTAACTGATTGGCTGCTTGTATCTTCCAGTATGTTTTTGATTAATTGATTGGCTGCTTGTATCTTCCAGTATGTCTTTGATTAATTCATTGGCTGCTTGTATCTTTGAGTATGTTTTTGATTAATTCATTGGCTGCTTGTATCTTTGAGTATGTTTTTGATTAATTCATTGAATGCTTGTATCTTCCAGTATGTCTTTGATTAATTGATTGGCTGCTTGTATCTTCCAGTATGTCTTTGATTAATTCATTGGCTGCTTGTATCTTTGAGTATGTTTTTGATTAATTCATTGGCTGCTTGTATCTTCCAGTATGTCTTTGATTAATTCATTGGCTGCTTGTATCTTCCAGTATGTTTTTGATTAATTCATTGGCAGCTTGTATCTTTGAGTATGTTTTTGATTAATTCATTGAATGCTTGTATCTTCCAGTATGTCTTTGATTAATTGATTGGCTGCTTGTATCTTCCAGTATGTCTTTGATTAATTCATTGGCTGCTTGTATCTTTGAGTATGTTTTTGATTAATTCATTGGCTGCTTGTATCTTTGAGTATGTTTTTGATTAATTCATTGAATGCTTGTATCTTACAGTATGTCTTTGATTAATTCATTGGCTGCTTGTATCTTCCAGTATGTCTTTGATCGACTTGGCCCAGCCTTCCAGCACAAGTTGTGGCATGTCAAGGAAGGGCTTCTGGTTACTCTACAGAACACAATCAACAGGTCTGTCTCCTAGCACATGAATTGTGGGCTTGTTTAGTTAGAGATTAGATGGGGAAGATCCTTAGTTATTCTATAGTTTAGTTAGAGATTAGATGGGGAACATCCTTAGTTATTCTATAGTTTAGTTAGAGATTAGATGGAGGGAACATTTTAGCTATTCTATAGTTTAGTTAGAGATTAGATGGGGAACATTCTTAGTTATTCTATAGTTTAGTTAAAGATTAGATGGGGAACATTCTTAGTTATTCTATAGTTTAGTTAAAGATTAGATGGGGAACATTCTTAGTTATTCTATAGTTTAGTTAAAGATTAGATGGGGAACATTCTTAGTTATTCTATAGTTTAGTTAGAGATTAGATGGGGAACATTCTTAGTTATTCTATAGTTTAGTTAAAGATTAGATGGGGAACATTCTTAGTTATTCTATAGTTTAGTTAAAGATTAGATGGGGAACATTCTTAGTTATTCTATAGTTTAGTTAAAGATTAGATGGGGAACATTCTTAGTTATTGTATAGTTTAGTTAGAGATTAGATGGGGGGGGGGACATCTTTAGTTATTCTATAGTTTAGTTAGAGATTAGATGGGGGGGGGACATCCTTAGTTATTCTATAGTTTAGTTAGAGATTAGATGGGGGAACATCCTTAGTTATTCTATAGTTTAGTTAGAGATTAGATGGGGGAACATTCTTAGTTATTCTATAGTTTAGTTAGAGATTAGATGGAGGGAACATCCTTAGTTATTCTATAGTTTAGTTAGAGATTAGATGGGGAACATTCTTAGTTATTCTATAGTTTAGTTAGAGATTAGATGGGGAACATCCTTAGTTATTCTATAGTTTAGTTAGTGATTAGATGGGGAGCATTCTTAGTTATTCTATAGTTTAGTTAGTGATTAGATGGGGAACATCCTTAGTTATTCTATAGTTTAGTTAGAGATTAGATTGGAACATTCTTAGTTATTCTATAGTTTAGTTAGTGATTAGATGGGGAACATCCTTAGTTATTCTATAGTTTAGTTAGTGATTAGATGGAGGGAACATTCTTAGTTATTCTATAGTTTAGTTAGTGATTAGATGGAGGGAACATCCTTAGTTATTCTATAGTTTAGTCCTCATCAAGGCCAGCTCCTTGTCGTGGGGATGGGGCTTAACAGTCACCAGGGACTGAAAACTAAGACTGGCCAGGCCTTCCTACACCGAGCAAGACCACAGTCTGCTCTAGCAAGTTCAAGTGCTGAAGTCGGAGGCAACCAGCCAAAAGGCGCACAACAATCAGGATGCCACGCACTCAACGCATATGGAAGTATGTCTATAACTGCAAATCGATATGGCACTCGCCCTGTGATGGGCACTCAGGCAGGTGCAGCGCCGGGCCCTCAGCCTCGAAAGGGCCCAACCTCTATTACTGGATGTCCTTCTCAACCGCCCTGTGGAGTCAGGGGGCGAGAGAATAGAGCTACTGGCCAATCCAAAATAAGACCACTAAAAATATGCAATGGAATGCTGAAGGCATCAACAGCAAAAGAGATGGGTACAGTAAAAAGATAGAATTAGAAAATATCCTGCATGAAGAACAAATAAGCATATGCTGTTTGCAGGAAACCCATCTAAACAACGACATAGCCTTGAAGATTAGGGGATACCAGTGCTACCGATCTGACAGAATAAATAGACAAAAGGGTGGAATACTGACTCTTGTAAGGAACAACATTAATGCATGTCAGATTGAAGTGTATATGGATGGGGCGGAATATCAAATACTGCACCTCAGGACAGGAAATACAGACTTCCATCTACTTAACTACTACTGTCCGAGTGACCGCCCACTAGCACTAGACACAATTACATTAAAAGAAAGAATAATTGTATGTGGAGACTTTAACAGCCACTCACAGAGCTGGGGCTATGAACATATGGACAAGAGAGGTGAAGAGCTTGAAAATTGGCAGGATGACAATGGGCTTATACTATTAAACCAGGCAACAGATCCACCAACATTCTACTCCAGATCATGGCATACCACATCTACACCAGACCTTGCTTTCCATTCACCAGACCTGGATTGGAATATCACACGAATTGTTGGGAAACAACTTGGAGGCAGCGACCACCGACCAGTCTTTTTAGTGGTGCAAAATGAGGCCATCAGGGAGAGCAGCACTCTCTCCAGATGGAATTACAAAAAGGCAGACTGGAAAATGTATCAACACTACACCAGTGTACTGACTAAAGATATAAATACAGATAGAGACATCAACAAAATAGTTGATGAATTCAGTAGACTAATAATACAAGCTGCCAGTGAAACAATACCTAGAGGGGCACGGAAACACTACAAACCATACTGGAGTAGTGAACTAGAGGAACTGCACAATGACATGGAAACATCTCGAAAGCAAGCAGAAAATAACCCTTGCCAAGAAAACCACAACAACTACCAGCATGCTAAAGCCAAATTTCAACGGGCTAAACTACAAGCCAGACGGAGAAGCTGGAAAGAGAAAACAGAGTCCTTGAATCTTGAACGAGACACAAGAAAAGTGTGGAAGCTTGTAAAACAGCTGAATGATGAGGGTACAGAAAGGAACACCAAAATACACTGAAGAAGGATGGAAACATTCTAACAGGTAAACATGCAGCAAATTACTTTGCAGACTCCTTTGCAAATGACAATAATATTGAAATTAGCCTAGAAAAACGACAAGAGACCCGTCTAAAACAACAAAATGCAAGACAAGAAGAGACCACACATGAAGTCATGGAAACACCCATTACACAAAGAGAGCTAGAGCTGGCAATATCCAAATTAAAAATGAAAAAGTCACCAGGCAATGATGGAGTGTCCAATGAAATGATTAAGAACTTGGGAACTGCAGCTAAAGCAAAACTACTGCAGATCTACAACATTTGCTTGATCACAGGTAGAGTGCCACAGGCATGGAGAGAAGCAATTATGATACCATTACTAAAGCCAGGAAAAGATAGTTCAATGACATCCAGCTATAGACCAATCAGCCTTACAAGCTGTTTGTGTAAAACAATGGAACGTATAATCAATCTCAGACTGCAGTGGTACCTGGAAAGTGAAAATCTCCTTGTCCCACAACAAGCAGGCTTTAGACAGTGTTACTCTACCGAAGATCAAGCAACCTATCTTTCCCAGGAAATTGAAGATGCGTTTCAAGAAAAGAAACTGGTACTAGCAGCATGGATAGACCTAAAGAAAGCATTTGATAAGGTATGGAAGGAAGGGCTTTTGAAGAAACTGAGAAATTATGGAGTAAATGGCAGGATGTACAAATGGGTCAAAGCATACCTGCATAACAGGAGAGCCAGAGTGCAACTGGATGGTCTTAAGAGTAAGAAGGTCCTATTGCGCCAGGGCGTTCCACAAGGAGGGGTACTATCTCCAACACTTTTTCTGATCTACATCAATGACCTAGTTACTGAACTACCACATGGCATCAAAGTGGCAATGTATGCAGATGACTTGGTAATGTGGTGCACAGAGGAGTATGCAACAGTGGCCTCCAAATTGCTACAAAGAGCTATGAATGCACTGAATTCATGGACAAATAGATGGTGTATCAGCATCAATACAGACAAATGCAGTACTACACTTTTCACACTCTCCCCAAAACAAAAAGCAGGAGCCATCTACATAAACAATGAGCCTGTGAAAGAAGACATACAAGCTACATATCTCGGAGTTACATTTGATAACAAACTATCTTGGAAACAGCAGATAAATAAGGCAACCCAAAAAGCAAGGAGAAAATTGGCTATTCTAAGAAAGTTGTGTGGAACCACATGGGGTGCGAGTGGGAAAATACTCAGTAAAGTTTACCAACAGAGTATACGCCCACATTTAGAATATGGATCATCCGCATGGTGCTCAGCATCAAACACCACATTGCAAGAACTGGATAAAGTACAAAACCAGGCACTTAGGGTCATCACAGGAGCAATGAAATCAACACCAATATTGGAGATGGAGAAATTGTGGAGGATACCAGCACTGAGAGAACGGAGAGACACAAAGGTGCTGATACAGGCAGAAAAATTTGTATGCATGCCGAGACATCCAATGAAGGACAGATTCCAAATCTTGCATTGGGACGACTTAAGAGAAGCAGCTTTATCCACCAAGCCAAGCGTATTAGTAGACAAACACCAGACATGCCAAGAGTTGTTAAACCCCTTCTGCCCATACCAGAACAGACTCCCTGGACAGATGAATCAGGATTATCAGTTCAAATACGGACAGAAGTGAAAGGAATAGTTGACAAAGAGGAACAAAATAGTCTACAGCGAAAAACAATAGCTCTCAGTTTCCTGGATGAAGAATACCCACAAGACCTATGGATTCGTGTGTACACAGATGGATCAGCACAGAATGCAGTAAAGAATGGGGGAGCAGGTGCATATATAGAGTACCCAAATAACACTAGGGATATGGATAAAATAGCAACAGGGAAATATTGTCACAATTATGATGCAGAAATACAAGCAATAAAGTTGGCAATAGAAAACTGCTGAACAGTAATCTTAGCCCACAGCCTGTAGTGTTTTTGACAGATGCAAGATCAGTACTCCAGGCACTACAATCCAGAAAATTACCACATCTGCAGACCTTATTGACTGAACTCTGCAAGCACCACAGGGTTGCCCTGCAGTGGATCCCGTCTCACTGTGGAATACCAGGAAATGAGAAAGCAGATCAGTTGGCAAAGGAAGGTTCAACAGGCACACAACTAGATACACCAGTTACATACCATCATAAGAAACAGATAATCAAATCAATCAGAGGACCACAAGCCCCAAATCAGGATGCCTTTCATAATATGAATAGATATGAACAAGTTATCATTATACGCCTAAGAACAGGACACAATCGACTCCATAGTCACATGTATACAAAATTCAAGATCGGCACATCAACTACTTGTACATGTGGACAGGCACCCCAGACTGCTGAACACATACTTCAAGACTGCACTGAATATAGTAGACTGAGGAAAATCCATTGGCCCATAGATACAACACTACAGACAAAACTATATGGGCCACTGCAAGAATTACAAAAGACAGTAAAATTTATACAGGAAACGACATTGCAGATATAGACAATACTTCAGGCGAACGAAAGATAGAATAGATTCTATAGTTTAGTTAGTGATAAGATGGGGAACATTCTTAGTTATTCTATAGTTTAGTTAGAGATTAGATGGAGGGAACATCCTTATGCTCCTAAAAAACATCAGAAAGAAACAATCAACATTTTTCAGGCATATTATGAAAAGAAGAAAGTTGGATACTTGGTTACAACTGGCAAAATACAGGGAATGAGAGATTGCGGATGACAAAGAGAGAAAATACTGGATAGCTTGATGTCATGGCATGGAAAACAGTCAACAACAGAACTGATACGATGCACTGTAGATAGAAGATTGTGGAAAGGCACAATCACTAATGCCAACTGGTATGGCACATGATGATGATGATGTTATGTTACCAATTGTTAACATAAATCTTTGGTTCCTGTTATGTTACCAATTGTTTACATAAATATTTGGTTCCTGTTATGTTACCAATTGTTTACATAAATATTTGGTTCCTGTTATGTTACCAATTGTTTACATAAATATTTGGTTCTTGTTATGTTACCAATTGTTTACATAAATCTTTGGTTTCTGTTATGTTGCCAATTGTTTACATAAATCTTTGGTTCCTGTTATGTTACTAAATGTTTACATAAATATTTGGTTGCTGTTATGTTACCAAATGTTTACATAAATCTGGTTCCTGTTATGTTACCAATTGTTTACATAAATTTTGTTGTAAGATTACCCTGCACAATGTATGCGGGCTTCTCTCCCCAGGTATGGCGCTCGTTGTCTGCTCTTGTCTAAAATTGTTCCAGACATCTGCAAGCTGCTGGATGATCCCAGCCCTCAGGTGAGTCTGTTCTGTTCTTGATGTGGTGTCACACCTATGTCAGGTGTGGTCAGGTGTGTTTCTGTGTCAGATGTCACCCCCCCCCCCATGTCAGGTGTGTTTTTGTGTCAGATGTCACCCAACTCCCCCATGTCTGGTGTGTTTCTGTGTCAGATGTCACCCCCCCTCCCCCATGTCAGGTGTGTTTCTGTGTCAGGTGCCCCCCCCCCATGTCAGGTGTCACCTCCCCATGTCAGGTGTGTTTCTTTGTCAGGTGTCACACCCCCATGTCAGGTGTGTTTCTGTGTCAGGTGTGTTTCTGTGTCAGGTGTCACCTCCCCATGTCAGGTGTGTTTCTTTGTCAGGTGTCACACCCCCATGTCAGGTGTGGTTCTGTGTCAGGTGTCACCCCAATGTCAGGTGTGTTTCTGTGTCAGGTGTCACCTCCCCATGTCAGATGTGTTTCTTTGTCAGGTGTCACACCCCCATGTCAGGTGTGTTTCTTTGTCAGGTGTCACACCCCCATGTCAGGTGTGTTTCTGTGTCAGGTGTCACCCCAATGTCAGGTGTGTTTCTGTGTCAGGTGTCACACCCCCATGTCAGGTGTGTTTCTGTGTCAGGTGTCACACCCCCATGTCAGGTGTGTTTCTGTGTCAGGTGTCACACCCCCATGTCAGGTGTGGTTCTGTGTCAGGAGTCATCCCCCATGTCAGGTGTGTTTCTGTGTCAGGTGTCATCCCCATGTCATGTGTGTTTCTGTGTCAGGTGTCATCCCCCATGTCAGGTGTGTTTCTGTGTCAGGTGTCATCCCCCATGTCAGGTGTATTTCTGTGTCAGGTGTCATCTCCCATGTCAGGCGTGTTTCTGTGTCAGGTGTCAACACCCCCCCAGTGCATGTTTCTGTGTCAGGTGACCCCCCCCACCCTCCCAATGTTGTGTGTTTCTGTGTCAGGTGTCACTCCCCTCCCCCCAGTGCATGTGTGTTTCTGTGTCAGGTGACCCCCCCTCCCAATGTCATGTGTGTTTCTGTGTCAGGTGTCATCCCCCATGTCATGTGTGTTTCTGTGTCAGGTATCACCCATGTCAGGTGTGTTTCTGTGTCAGGTATCACCCATGTCAGGTGTGTTTCTGTGTCAGGTGTCATCCCCCATGTCATGTGTGTTTCTGTGTCAGGTATCACCCATGTCAGGTGTGTTTCTGTGTCAGGTATCACCCATGTCAGGTGTGTTTCTGTGTCAGGTATCCCCCATGTCATGTGTGTTTCTGTGTCAGGTATCACCCATGTCAGGTGTGTTTCTGTGTCAGGTGTCATCCCCCATGTCAGGTGTGTTTCTGTGTCTGTATCCATTGTCTCTATACATGAGACTCCCTACCTGCCATCACTGAGTGGGTACCATAACCGTCACTACATGTCGGCTGCTCCCACAACACCATCCACCACTGGCTTCATGTAACCCTGATAGGGAGCTTAATGGGAGCTTAAATTTGGCCAAAGGTATCCCAAAGACTAGCGGAGAATAGGAGACATCTTGGGCTATGAGTTCTACTATGGGCTGTACTATAGAGTCAACTATAGGCTGTACTATGGGGTCAAAGAAAGACTGTACTATGGAGTCAACTATGGGCTGTACTATGGAGTCAGCTATGGGCTGTACTATGGGGTCAACTATAGGCTGTACTATGGGGTCGACTATAGGCTGTACTATGGAGTCAACTATAGGCTGTACTATGGAGTCAACTATGGGGTCAACTATAGGCTGTACTATGGGGTCAACTATGGGCTGTGCTAAGGGGTCAACTATGAGCTGTACTATGGGGTCAACTATGGGATGTACTGTGGGGTCAACTATAGACTGTACTGTGGGGTCAACTATGGTATGTACTATGGGATCAACTATGGGCTGTACTATGGGGTCAACTATGAGCTGTACTATGGGTTCAACTATGGGCTGTACTATGGGGTCAACTATGGGCTGTACTATGGGGTCAACTATGGGCTGTACTATGGGGTCAACTATGGGGATGTGACATGGACTCTACTATAGGCTGTACTATGGGGTCAACTATGGGATGTACCGTGGACTCTACTATAAGCTGTACTATGGGGTCAACTATAGGCTGTACTATGGGTCAACTATGGGCTGTACTGTGGGGTCAACTATAGGCTGTACTATGGGGTCAACTATGGGATGTACTATAGGCTGTAATATGGGGTCAACTATGGGATGTACTATAGGCTGTATTATGGGGTCAACTATGGGATGTACTATAGGCTGTACTATGGGTTCAACTATGGGATGTATTATAGGCTGTACTATGGGGTCAACTATGGGATGTACTATAGGCTGTACTATGGTGTCAACTATGGGATGTACTATAGGCTGTACTATGGGGTCAACTATGGGATGTACCGTGGACTCTACTATAGGCTGTACTATGGGTCAACTATGGGATGTACTGTGGACTCTACTATAGGCTGTACTATGGGGTCAACTATGGGATGTACCGTGGACTCTACTATAGGCTGTACTATGGGTCAACTATGGGATGTACTGTGCACTCTACTATAGGCTGTACTATGGGGTCAACTATGGGATGTACCGTGGACGCTACTATAGGCTGTACTATGGGGTCAACTATGGGATGTACCATGGACGCTACTATAGGCTGTACTATGGGGTCAACTATGGGATGTACCGTGGACTCTACTATAGGCTGTACTATGGGGTCAACTATGGGATGTACCGTGGACTCTACTATAGGCTGTACTATGGGGTCAACTATGGGATGTACCGTGGACTCTACTATAGGCTGTACTATGGGGTCAACTATGGGATGTACCGTGGACGCTACTATAGGCTGTACTATGGGCTCTAAGAACATATCCAAGACCTTACTGAATGATCATATTTGCAGAGTCATGGTTTGTGCCACCTTCTGCAACTAACTGATGTGTTCACATCTCTCTGTGTACATGTACGTCAATGTGTTCACATCTCTCTGTGTACATGTACATCAATGTGTTCACATGCTTCTGTGTACATGTATGTCAATGTGTTCACATGTCTCTGTGTACATTTACATCAATGTGTTCACATGTCTCTGTGTACATGTACGTCAATGTATTCACATGTCTCTGTGTACGTGTACATCAATGTGTTCACATGTCTCTGTGTACATGTACATCAATGTGTTCACATGTCTCTGTGTACATGTACATCAATGTGTTCACATGTCTCTGTGTACATGTACATCAATGTGTTCACATGTCTCTGTGTACATGTACATCAATGTGTTCACATGTCTCTGTGTACATGTACATCAATGTGATCACATATCTCTGCGTACATGCAAGTCATTGTGTTTTCATATCTTTGCATACATGCAAGTCAATGTGTTCTCATGTCTCTGTGTACATGTATGTAAATGTGTTCACATTGTGTACATGTATGTCAATGTGTTCACATGTCTCGGTACATGTATGTCTAATGTGTTCACATGTCTCTAGGTACGAGTATTCCAATGTGTTTCTGCATGTGCTCACATATCTGTGTCTACATCTATGTGTACATGTATATCAATATGTTCATGTACATACAGGTGAGGGAGGCAGCCATCAACTCTCTGGTGGAGATCTACCGTCACGTGGGAGAGAAGTTGAGGAATGACCTCAAAAACAAAGGATTATCACAACAGAGGTGAGTGTGGGCATGGTTAATGGAGCTGAGTGGGGGCAGTCTGTGGGCATTGTTAATGGAGGTGAGTGGGGGCAGTCTGTGGGTGTCTCTAGTGGAGGTGAGTGGGGGCAATGTCTGTGGGCATGGTTAATGGAGGTGAGTGGGGGCAGTCTGTGGGCATTATTAATGGAGGTGAGTGGGGGAGATCTGTGGGTGTCTCTAGTGGAGGTGAGTGGGGGCAATGTCTGTGGGCATGGTTAATGGAGGTGAGTGGGGGCAGTCTGTGGGCATTGTTAATGGAGGTGAGTGGGGGCAATGTCTGTGGGAATGGTTAATGGAGGTGAGTGGGGGCAATGTCTGTGGGCATGGTTAATGGAGGTGAGTGGGGGCAATGTCTGTGGGCATGGTTAATGGAGGTGAGTGGGGGCAATGTCTGTGGGTATGGTTAATGAAGGTGAGTGTGGGCACTGTCTGTGGGCCTGATGAGTGGGAAATGTCTGGGGACATGGTTAGTGGAGGTGAGTGGGGGCACTGTCTGGGTGTCTCTAGTGGAGGAATTGGTGAGCTGTTGGTGGGGGGGGGATGGTGAATGGTTAGTGCAGGTGATTGGTGGCACTGTTTGGGGTGTGGTTGATCCAACCTGTGTGTTCACATCCGGGTAATAGATGTTGATCCAGTGTCTGTGCCCACATCTGAGTAATTAGATGTTGATCTAAGCATCGTGCCCAGATCTGAGTAAGTAGATGTTGATCTAATCATCGTGCCCAGATCTGAGTAAGTAGATGTTGATCTAATCATCGTGCCCAGATCTGAGTAAGTAGATGTTGATCTAATCATCATGCCCAGATCTGAGTAAGTAGATGTTGATCTAATCATCATGCCCAGATCCAGGTTAGCAGATGTTGATCTAATCATCATGCCCAGATCCAGGTTAGCAGATGTTGATCTAATCATCATGCCCAGATCTGAGTAAGTAGATGTTGATCTAATCATCGTGCCCAGATCTGAGTAAGTAGATGTTGATCTAATCATCGTGCCCAGATCTGAGTAAGTAGATGTTGATCTAATCATCATGCCCAGATCTGAGTAAGTAGATGTTGATCTAATCATCGTGCCCAGATCTGAGTAAGTAGATGTTGATCTAATCATCGTGCCCAGATCTGAGTAAGTAGATGTTGATCTAATCATCGTGCCCAGATCTGAGTAAGTAGATGTTGATCTAATCATCGTGCCCAGATCTGAGTAAGTAGATGTTGATCTAATCATCGTGCCCAGATCTGAGTAAGTAGATGTTGATCTAATCATCGTGCCCAGATCTGAGTAAGTAGATGTTGATCTAATCATCATGCCCAGATCTGAGTAAGTAGATGTTGATCTAATCATCGTGCCCAGATCTGAGTAAGTAGATGTTGATCTAATCATCGTGCCCAGATCTGAGTAAGTAGATGTTGATCTAATCATCGTGCCCAGATCCAGGTTAGCAGATGTTGATCCTATTTGTGTTCACATTCAGGTAAGTAAATATTGATCCATGTTGATCCTATCAATGAGTCCACATCCAGGTAAGTAGTGAATGATCCAGTCTATGTGTCCACATACAGGTAAATAGTGAATGATCCAGTCTATGTGTCCACATCCAGGTAAGTTGTGGATGATCCAGTCTATGTGTCCACATCCAGGTAAGTAAAGGTAATGATCCAGTCTATGTGTCCACATCCAGCTAAGTAGTTGTTGATCCAGTCTGTGTGTCCACATCCAGGTAAGTAAAGGTATTGATCCAGTCTATGTGTCCACATCCAGGTAAGTAGTTGTTGATCCAGTCTATGTGTCCACATCCAGGTAAGTAGTTGTTGATCCAGTCTATGTGTCCACATCCAGGTAAGTAGTTGTTGATCCAGTCTATGTGTCCACATCCAGGTAAGTAGTTGTTGATCCAGTCTATGTGTCCACATCCAGGTAAGTAGTTGTTGATCCAGTCTATGTGTCCACATCCAGGTAAGTAGTTGTTGATCCAGTCTATGTGTCCACATCCAGGTAAGTAGTTGTTGATCCAGTCTATGTGTCCACATCCAGGTAAGTAAAGGTATTGATCCAGTCTGTGTGTCCACATCCAGGTAAGTAAAGGTATTGATCCAGTCTGTGTGTCCACATCCAGGTAAGTAGTTGTTGATCCAGTCTGTGTGTCCACATCCAGGTAAGTAGTTGTTGATCCAGTCTGTGTGTCCACATCCAGGTAAGTAGTTGTTGATCCAGTCTATGTGTCCACATCCAGGTAAGTAGTTGTTGATCCAGTCTATGTGTCCACATCCAGGTAAGTAGTTGTTGATCCAGTCTATGTGTCCACATCCAGGTAAGTGAAGGTATTGATCCAGTCTATGTGTCCACATCCAGGTAAGTAGTTGTTGATCCAGTCTATGTGTCCACATCCAGGTAAGTGAAGGTATTGATCCAGTCTGTGTGTCCACATCCAGGTAAGTGAAGGTATTGATCCAGTCTATGTGTCCACATCCAGGTAAGTAAAGGTATTGATCCAGTCTATGTGTCCACATCCAGGTAAGTAAAGGTATTGACCCAGTCTATGTGTCCACATCCAGGTAAGTAAAGGTATTGATCCAGTCTATGTGTCCACATCCAGGTAAGTAGTTGTTGATCCAGTCTATGTGTCCACATCCAGGTAAGTAAAGGTATTGATCCAGTCTGTGTGTCCACATCCAGGTAAGTAAAGGTATTGATCCAGTCTTTGTGTCCACATCCAGGTAAGTAAAGGTATTGATCCAGTCTGTGTGTCAATATCCTCAGATTAACCTTGCTGAACACCAAGTTTGAAGAGGTCAAGGTCTCCGGTAACATGTTACCTACTGCAGATGTCAGTGAGTATCCAGTGTGGTTATGTCCCTTTAGTGTCCGCTCATTGCCCAGTCACGTCACATAGACCTGTCTCTGCTTAACATAGTTGTCTACTAGATTTAGGTTAGTAATGGTCAGGGGTTAGGGGTAATAGTCAGGAGTTAGGGTAATAATGGTCAGGGGTTAGGGGTAATAGTGGTCAAGGGTTAGGGTAATAATGGTCTGGGGTTAGGGTAATAATGGTCAGGGGTTAGGGTAATAATGGTCAGGGGTTAGGGTAATAATGGTCAAGTGTTAGGGTAATAATGGTCAAGTGTTAGGGTAATAATGGTCAAGTGTTAGGGTAATAATGGTCAGGGGTTAGGGTAATAATGGTCAAGTGTTAGGGTAATAATTATCAAGGGTTAGGGTAATAATGGTCAAGGGTTAGGGTAATAATGGTCAGGGGTTGGGGTAATAATGGTCAAGGGTTAGGGTAATAATGGTCAGGGGTTGGGGTAATAATGGTCAAGGGTTAGGGTAATAATGGTCAGGGGTTAGGGTAATAATGGTCAGGGGTTAGGGTAATAATGGTCAAGGGTTAGGGGTAATAATGGTCAGGGGTTAGGGTAATAATGGTCATGTGTTAGGGTAATAATGGTCAGGGGTTAGGGTAATAATGGTCAGGGGTTAGGGTAATAATGGTCAAGAGTTAGGGGTAATAATGGTCAGGGGTTAGGGTAATAATGGTCATGTGTTAGGGTAATAATGGTCAAGGGTTAGGGTAATAATGGTCAAGGGTTAGGGTAATAATGGTCAAGTGTTAGGGTAATAATGGTCAAGTGTTAGGGTAATAATGGTCAATGGTTAGGGTAATAATGGTCAAGGGTTAAGGTAATAATGGTCAAGGGTTAGGATAATAATGGTCAAGGGTTAGGGGTAATATTGGTCAAGGGTTAGGGTAATAATGGTCAAGGGTTAGGGGTAATATTGGTCCGGTGTTAGGGTAATAATGGTCAGGGATTAGGGTAATAATGGTCAAGGGTTAGGGTAATAAGGGTCAGGGATTAGGGTAATAATGGTCAGGGATTAGGGTAATAATGGTCAGGGGTTAGGGTAATAATGGTCAGGGATTAGGGTAATAATGGTCAGGGATTAGGGTAATAATGGTCAAGGGTTAGGGTAATAAGGGTCAAAGGTTAGAGTGGAACTGGATTGGTTAGTGTGACCTGACTGGTTAGAACTGGAGTGGTTAGTTCGACCTGAATGGTTAGAATTGGAGTGGTTAGTGTGACTTGACTGGTTGGAACTGGAGTGGTTAGTGCGACTTGTCTGGTTGGAACTGTCCAGATCCTTGTGAATAGAGGCAAAAGTGAGTGAGGACCTGTGTGATGACTTGTACCAGTGATGTGTGATGACATGACACATGACCTGTGTGATGACTTTGTCCAGTGACCTGTGTGATGACTTTGTCCAGTGACCTGTGTGATGACTTTGCCCAGTGACCTGTGTGATGACTTTGTCCAGTGACCTGTGTGATGACTTTGCCCAGTGACCTGTGTGATGACTTTGTCCAGTGACCTGTGTGATGACTTTGCCCAGTGACCTGTGTGATGACTTTGTCCAATGACCTGTGTGATGACTTGGTCCAGTGACCTTGTGATGACTTTGTCCAGTGACCTGTGTGATGACTTTATCCAGTGACCTGTGTGATGACTTTGTCCAGTGACCTGTGTGATGACTTTGCCCAGTGACCTGTGTGATGACTTTGTCCAGTGACCTGTGTGATGACTTTGTCCAGTGACCTGTGTGATGACTTTGTCCAGTGACCTGTGTGATGACTTTGTCCAGTGACCTGTGTGATGACTTTGTCCAGTGACCTGTGTGATGACTTTGTCCAATGACCTGTGTGATGACTTTGTCCAGTGACCTGTGTGATGACTTTGTCCAGTGACCTGTTTGATGACTTTGTCCAGTGACCTGTCTGATGACTTTGCCCAGTGACCTGTCTGATGACTTTGCCCAGTGACCTGTGTGATGACTTGGTCCAGTGACCTGTTTGATGACTTTGTCCAGTGACCTGTGTGATGACTTTGTCCAGTGACCTGTGTGATGACTTTGTCCACTGTGTGATGACTTTGTCCAGTGACCTATGTGATGACTTTGTCCGGTGACCTATGTGATGACTTTGTCCGGTGACCTGTGTGATGACTTTGTCCAGTGACCTGTGTGATGACTTTGTCCAGTGACCTGTGTGATGACTTTGTCCACTGTGTGATGACTTTGTCCAGTGACCTATGTGATGACTTTGTCCAGTGACCTATGTGATGACTTTGTCCGGTGACCTGTGTGATGACTTTGTCCAGTGACCTGTGTGATGACTTTGTCCAGTGACCTGTGTGATGACTTTGCCCAGTGACCTGTGTGATGACTTTGTCCAGTGACCTGTGTGATGACTTTGCCCAGTGACCTGTGTGATGACTTTGTCCAGTGACCTGTGTGATGACTTTGCCCAGTGACCTGTGTGATGACTTTGCCCAGTGACCTGTGTGATGACTTTGTCCAATGACCTGTTTCTTGACTTGGTCCAGTGACCTTGTGATGACTTTGTCCAGTGACCTGTGTGATGACTTTGTCCAGTGACCTGTGTGATGACTTTGTCCAGTGACCTGTGTGATGACTTTGCCCAGTGACCTGTGTGATGACTTTGTCCAGTGACCTGTGTGCTGACTTTGTCCAGTGACCTGTGTGATGACTTTGTCCAGTGACCTGTGTGATGACTTTGTCCAGTGACCTGTGTGATGACTTTGTCCAGTGACCTGTGTGATGACTTTGTCCAATGACCTGTGTGATGACTTTGTCCAGTGACCTGTGTGATGACTTTGTCCAGTGACCTGTTTGATGAATTTGTCCAGTGACCTGTCTGATGACTTTGCCCAGTGACCTGTCTGATGACTTTGCCCAGTGACCTGTGTGATGACTTGGTCCAGTGACCTGTTTGATGACTTTGTCCAGTGACCTGTGTGATGACTTTGTCCACTGTGGGATGACTTTGTCCACTGTGGGATGACTTTGTCCAGTGACCTATGTGATGACTTTGTCCGGTGACCTATGTGATGACTTTGTCCGGTGACCTGTGTGATGACTTTGTCCAGTGACCTGTGTGATGACTTTGTCCAGTGACCTGTGTGATGACTTTGTCCACTGTGTGATGACTTTGTCCAGTGACCTATGTGATGACTTTGTCCGGTGACCTATGTGATGACTTTGTCTGGTGACCTGTGTGATGACTTTGTCCAGTGACCTGTGTGATGACTTTGTCCAGTGACCTGTGTGATGACTTTGTCCAGTGACCTGTGTGATGACTTTGTCCAGTGACCTGTGTGATGACTTTGTCCAGTGACCTGTGTGATGACTTTGTCCAGTGACCTGTCTGATGACTTTGTCCAATGACCTGTGTGATGACTTTGTCCAGTGACCTGTGTGATGACTTTGTCCAGTGACCTGTGTGATGACTTTGTCCAGTGACCTGTGTGATGACTTTGTCCAGTGACCTGTCTGATGACTTTGTCCAATGATCTGTGTGATGACTTTGTCCAGTGACCTGTGTGATTACTTTGTCCAGTGACCTGTGTGATGACTTTGTCCAGTGACCTGTGTGATGACTTTGTCCAGTGACCTGTGTGATGACTTTGTCCAGTGACCTGTGTGATGACTTTGCCCAGTGACCTGTGTGATGACTTTGTCCAGTGACCTGTGTGATGACTTTGTCCAGTGACCTGTGTGATGACTTTGTCCAGTGACCTGTGTGATGACTTTGTCCAGTGATCTGTGTGATGACTTTGTCCAGTGACCTGTGTGATGACTTTGTCCAGTGACTTGTGTGATGACTTTGTCCAGTGACCTGTCTGATGACTTTGTCCAATGACCTGTGTGATGACTTTGTCCAGTGACCTGTGTGATGACTTTGTCCAGTGACCTGTGTGATGACTTTGTCCAGTGACCTGTGTGATGACTTTGTCCAGTGACCTGTGTGATGACTTTGTCCAGTGACCTGTGTGATGACTTTGTCCAGTGACCTGTGTGATGACTTTGTCCAGTGACCTGTCTGATGACTTTGTCCAATGACCTGTGTGATGACTTTGTCCAGTGACCTGTGTGATGACTTTGTCCAGTGACCTGTGTGATGACTTTGCCCAGTGACCTGTGTGATGACTTTGCCCAGTGACCTGTGTGATGACTTTGTCCAGTGACCTGTGTGATGACTTTGCCCAGTGACCTGTGTGATGACTTTGTCCAGTGACCTGTGTGATGACTTTGCCCAGTGACCTGTGTGATGACTTTGCCCAGTGACCTGTGTGATGACTTTGTCCAATGACCTGTTTCTTGACTTGGTCCAGTGACCTTGTGATGACTTTGTCCAGTGACCTATGTGATGACTTTGTCCAGTGACCTGTGTGATGACTTTGTCCAGTGACCTGTGTGATGACTTTGTCCAGTGACCTGTGTGATGACTTTGTCCACTGTGTGATGACTTTGTCCAGTGACCTATGTGATGACTTTGTCCGGTGACCTATGTGATGACTTTGTCTGGTGACCTGTGTGATGACTTTGTCCAGTGACCTGTGTGATGACTTTGTCCAGTGACCTGTGTGATGACTTTGTCCAGTGACCTGTGTGATGACTTTGTCCAGTGACCTGTGTGATGACTTTGTCCAGTGACCTGTGTGATGACTTTGTCCAGTGACCTGTCTGATGACTTTGTCCAATGACCTGTGTGATGACTTTGTCCAGTGACCTGTGTGATGACTTTGTCCAGTGACCTGTGTGATGACTTTGTCCAGTGACCTGTGTGATGACTTTGTCCAGTGACCTGTCTGATGACTTTGTCCAATGATCTGTGTGATGACTTTGTCCAGTGACCTGTGTGATGACTTTGTCCAGTGACCTGTGTGATGACTTTGTCCAGTGACCTGTGTGATGACTTTGTCCAGTGACCTGTGTGATGACTTTGTCCAGTGACCTGTGTGATGACTTTGTCCAGTGACCTGTGTGATGACTTTGCCCAGTGACCTGTGTGATGACTTTGTCCAGTGACCTGTGTGATGACTTTGTCCAGTGACCTGTGTGATGACTTTGTCCAGTGACCTGTGTGATGACTTTGTCCAGTGACCTGTGTGATGACTTTGTCCAGTGACTTGTGTGATGACTTTGTCCAGTGACCTGTCTGATGACTTTGTCCAATGACCTGTGTGATGACTTTGTCCAGTGACCTGTGTGATGACTTTGTCCAGTGACCTGTGTGATGACTTTGTCCAGTGACCTGTGTGATGACTTTGTCCAGTGACCTGTGTGATGACTTTGTCCAGTGACCTGTGTGATGACTTTGTCCAGTGACCTGTCTGATGACTTTGTCCAGTGACCTGTGTGATGACTTTGTCCAGTGACCTGTGTGATGACTTTGTCCAGTGACCTGTGTGATGACTTTGCCCAGTGACCTGTGTGATGACTTTGCCCAGTGACCTGTGTGATGACTTTGTCCAGTGACCTGTGTGATGACTTTGCCCAGTGACCTGTGTGATGACTTTGTCCAGTGACCTGTGTGATGACTTTGTCCAGTGACCTGTGTGATGACTTTGTCCAGTGACCTGTGTGATGACTTTGTCCAGTGACCTGTGTGATGACTTTGTCCAGTGACCTGTGTGATGACTTTGTCCAGTGACCTGTGTGATGACTTTGTCCAGTGACCTGTGTGATGACTTTGCCCAGTGACCTGTGTGATGACTTTGCCCAGTGACCTGTGTGATGACTTTGTCCAGTGACTTGTGTGATGACTTTGTCCAGTGACCTGTGTGATGACTTTGTCCAGTGACCTGTGTGATGACTTTGCCCAGTGACCTGTGTGATGACTTTGTCCAGTGACCTGTGTGATGACTTTGCCCAGTGACCTGTGTGATGACTTTGTCCAGTGACCTGTGTGATGACTTTGTCCAGTGACCTGTGTGATGACTTTGTCCAGTGACCTGTGTGATGACTTTGTCCAGTGACCTGTGTGATGACTTTCTCCAGTGACCTGTGTGATGACTTTGTCCAGTGACCTGTGTGATGACTTTGCCCAGTGACCTGTGTGATGACTTTGCCCAGTGACCTGTGTGATGACTTTGCCCAGTGACCTGTGTGATGACTTTGTCCAGTGACCTGTGTGATGACTTTGCCCAGTGACCTGTGTGATGACTTTGTCCAGTGACCTGTGTGATGACTTTGTCCAGTGACCTGTGTGATGACTTTGTCCAGTGACCTGTGTGATGACCTGATCTCAACACAACATTAAAATACTAAAGGGAACTAACAACGATTCTTGTCAACAAAATTATTTCAAGGGTTGTTTCCCACGTGCCACTGTTCTTGATCCTTTGTTGTCCGGGCCTCATGTTCTCACAGTACAGTACCAACATGTTAGTGGCCCCCCACACACAGTACAGTACCAACATGTTAGTGGCCCCCCCACACACAGTACAGTACCAACATGTTAGTGGCCCCCCACACACAGTACAGTACCAACATGTTAGTGGCCCCCCCACACACAGTACAGTACCAACATGTTAGTGGCCCCCCCCTCACAGTACAGTACCAACATGTTAGTGGCCCCCCCACACACAGTACAGTACCAACATGTTAGTGGCCCCCCCACACACAGTACAGTACCAACATGTTAGTGGCCCCCCCACACACAGTACAGTACCAACATGTTAGTGGCCCCCCACACACAGTACAGTACCAACATGTTAGTGGCCCCCCCCACACACAGTACAGTACCAACATGTTAGTGGCCCCCCCACACACAGTACAGTACCAACATGTTAGTGGCCCCCCCACACACAGTACAGTACCAACATGTTAGTGGCCCCCCCACACACAGTACAGTACCAACATGTTAGTGGCCCCCCCACACACAGTACAGTACCAACATGTTAGTGGCCCCCCACACACAGTACAGTACCAACATGTTAGTGGCCCCCCCACACACAGTACAGTACCAACATGTTAGTGTCTCCCCACACAGTACAGTACCAACATGTTAGTGTCTCCCAACACAGTACAGTACCAACATGTTAGTGTCTCCCCACACAGTACAGTACCAACATGTTAGTGTCTCCCCACACAGTACAGTACCAACATGTTAGTGTCTCCCCACACAGTACAGTACCACCATGTTAGTGTCTCCCCACACAGTACAGTACCAACATGTTAGTGTCTCCCCACACAGTACAATACCAACATGTTAGTGTCTCCCCACACAGTACAGTACCAACATGTTAGTGTCTCCCAACACAGTACAGTACCAACATGTTAGTGTCTCCCCACACAGTACAGTACCAGCATGTTAGTGTCTCCCAACACAGTACAGTACCAACATGTTAGTGTCTCCCCACACAGTACAGTACCAACATGTTAGTGTCTCCCCACACAGTACAGTACCAACATGTTAGTGTCTCCCAACACAGTACAGTACCACCATGTTAGTGTCTCCCCACACAGTACAATACCAACATGTTAGTGTCTCCCCACACAGTACAGTACCAACATGTTAGTGTCTCCCCACACACAGTACAGTACCAACATGTTACAGTCTCCCCCCACACACATACAATGTGTCAATACACAGTGCCAATCTATTACTGTCCCCACACACACACACAAACATCAGTACCAACTCATTACCATATTGTGGTGTCCTTAGCACGGACTAGACTTTACCGACCATCTATTGTTCTCTGTTCTTGTTTTTGGATGTTACCGACCGTCTATTGTTCTCTTTCTTGATTTTAGATGTTACTGACTGTCTATTGTTCTCTGTTCTTGATTTTAGATGTTACCGACTGTCTATTGTTCTCTGTTCTTGATTTTAGATGTTACTGACTGTCTATTGTTCTCTGTTCTTGATTTTAGATGTTACCGACTGTCTATTGTTCTCTGTTCTTGATTTTAGATGTTACCGACTGTCTATTGTTCTCTTTTCTTGATTTTAGATGTTACTGACTGTCTATTGTTCTCTGTTCTTGATTTTAGATGTTACTGACTGTCTATTGTTCTCTGTTCTTGATTTTAGATGTTACCGACTGTCTATTGTTCACTGTTCTTAATTTTATATGTTACCAACTCGTCTATTGTTCTCTGTTCTTGTTTTTTTTAATTTTACCAACCGTCTATTGTTCTCTGTTCTTGATTTTAGATGTTACTGACTGTCTATTGTTCTCTGTTCTTGATTTTAGATGTTACTGACTGTCTATTGTTCTCTGTTCTTGATTTTAGATGTTACCGACTGTCTATTGTTCTCTGTTCTTGATTTTAGATGTTACTGACTGTCTATTGTTCTCTGTTCTTGATTTTAGATGTTACTGACTGTCTATTGTTCTCTGTTCTTGATTTTAGATGTTACCGACTGTCTATTGTTCACTGTTCTTAATTTTATATGTTACCAACTCGTCTATTGTTCTCTGATCTTGTTTTTTTAAATTTTACCAACCGTCTATTGTTCTCTGTTCTTGTTTTTATTTTGATTTTACCTGCGGCTGTGCACGTGCTGTGTTATCAACAAACTTCATTATCACGCTGGCTCCTATGTTCTCAACCAATCTTGTACCCCTGTGTTCTCAACCAATCTTGTACCCCTATGTTCTCAACCAATCTTGTACTCCTATGTTCTCAACCAATCTTGTACCCCTGTGTTCTCAACCAATCTTGTACCCCTGTGTTCTCAACCAATCTTGTACCCCTGTGTTCTCAACCAACCTTGTACCCCTATGTTCTCAACCAATCTTGTACTCCTATGTTCTCAACCAATCTTGTACTCCTATGTTCTCAACCAATCTTGTACTCCTATGTTCTCAACCAATCCTGTACCCCTATGTTCTCAACCAATCTTGTACCCCTGTGTTCTCAACCAATCTTGTACCCCTATGTTCTCAACCAATCTTGTACTCCTATGTTCTCAACCAATCTTGTACCCCTATGTTCTCAACCAATCTTGTACTCCTATGTTCTCAACCAATCTTGTACCCCTGTGTTATCAAACAATCTTGTACCACTGTGTTATCAAACAATCTTGTACCCCTGTGCTATCAAACAATCTTGTACCCTGTGTTATCAAACAATCTTGTACCCCTGTGTTATCAAACAATCTTGTACCCCTGTGTTATCAAACAATCTTGTACCACTGTGTTATCTACGAACCTCGATCCCGTGTTATCAACCAACCTAGTACCCCTGTGTTATCAACCAACCTAGTACCCTGAGTTATCAACTAACCTCGTACCCCTGAGTTATCAACTAACCTCGTACCCTATGTTATCAACTAACCTCGTACCCCTGAGTTATCAACTAACCTTGTACCCCTATGTTATCAACTAACCTCGTACCCCTATGTTATCAACTAACCTCGTACCCCTGAGTTATCAACTAACCTTGTACCCCTATGTTATCAACTAACCTCGTACCCCTATGTTATCGACAAAGATCACGTGCTGATCCCGCGCCCCGCCCATTGTAATATAGTTCTAGTCACCTCTTTCTTGTGGCTGCGATGTTTGTTGTCGGTTGCCGGTCCGGTACCCCTGGTAGAGAACCTATAGTCGCCACTAGAACGGCGTCGCCAGTCGTCCGTCCATATAGAATCTATAGTCGCCACTAGAACGGCGTCGCCAGTCGTCCGTCCTTATAGAAGCTATAGTCGCCACTAGAACGGCGTCGCTAGTCGTCCGTCCTTATAGAAGCTATAGTCGCCACTAGAACGGCGTCGCCAGTCGTCCGTCCTTATAGAACCTATAGTCGCCACTAGAACGGCGTCGCTAGTCGTCCTTATAGAAGCTATAGTCGCCACTAGAACGGCGTCGCCAGTCGTCCGTCCTTATAGAAGCTATAGTCGCCACTAGAACGGCGTCGCTAGTCGTCCTTATAGAAGCTATAGTCGCCACTAGAACGGCGTCGCCAGTCGTCCGTCCTTATAGAAGCTATAGTCGCCACTAGAACGGCGTCGCCAGTCGTCCGTCCTTATAGAAGCTATAGTCGCCACTAGAACGGCGTTGCCAGTCGTCCGTCCTTATAGAAGCTATAGTCGCCACTAGAACGGCGTCGCCAGTCGTCCGTCCTTATAGAAGCTATAGTCGCCACTAGAACGGCGTCGCCAGTCGTCCGTCCTTATAGAAGCTATAGTCGCCACTAGAACGGCGTCGCCAGTCGTCCGTCCTTATAGAAGCTATAGTCGCCACTAGAACGGCGTTGCCAGTCGTCCGTCCATATAGAAGCTATAGTCGCCAGTAGAACGACGTCACTAGTCGTCCGTCCATATAGAAGCTATAGTCGCCAGTAGAACGACGTCACTAGTCGTCCGTCCATATAGAAGCTATAGTCGCCAGTAGAACGACGTCACTAGTCGTCCGTCCATATAGAAGCTATAGTCGCCAGTAGAACGACGTCACTAGTCGTCCGTCCATATAGAAGCTATAGTCGCCAGTAGAACGACGTCACTAGTCGTCCGTCCATATAGAAGCTATAGTCGCCAGTAGAACGACGTCACTAGTCGTCCGTCCATATAGAAGCTATAGTCGCCAGTAGAACGACGTCGCCAGTCGTCCGTCCATATAGAAGCTATAGTCGCCAGTAGAACGACGTCACTAGTCGTCCATAGAGAAGCTATAGTCGCCAGTAGAACGACGTCACTAGTCGTCCATAGAGAAGCTATAGTCGCCAGTAGAACGACGTCGCTAGTCGTCCATAGAGAAGCTATAGTCGCCAGTAGAACGACGTCGCTAGTCGTCCATAGAGAAGCTATAGTCGCCCGTCGTCCGTCCATATAGAAGCTATAGTCGCCAGTAGAACGACGTCACTAGTCGTCCATAGAGAAGCTATAGTCGCCAGTAGAACGACGTCGCTAGTCGTCCATAGAGAAGCTATAGTCGCCAGTAGAACGACGTCACTAGTCGTCCATAGAGAAGCTATAGTCGCCAGTAGAACGACGTCACTAGTCGTCCATAGAGAAGCTATAGTCGCCAGTAGAACGACGTCGCTAGTCGTCCGTCCATATAGAAGCTATAGTCGCCAGTAGAACGACGTCACTAGTCGTCCATAGAGAAGCTATAGTCGCCAGTAGAACGACGTCGCCAGTCGTCCATAGAGAAGCTATAGTCGCCAGTCGTCCATAGAGAAGCTATAGTCGCCAGTAGAACGACGTCACTAGTCGTCCATAGAGAAGCTATAGTCGCCAGTAGAACGACGTCACTAGTCGTCCATAGAGAAGCTATAGTCGCCAGTAGAACGACGTCGCTAGTCGTCCATAGAGAAGCTATAGTCGCCAGTAGAACGACGTCGCTAGTCGTCCATAGAGAAGCTATAGTCGCCAGTAGAACGACGTCACTAGTCGTCCATAGAGAAGCTATAGTCGCCAGTAGAACGACGTCGCTAGTCGTCCATAGAGAAGCTATAGTCGCCAGTAGAACGACGTCACTAGTCGTCCATAGAGAAGCTATAGTCGCCAGTAGAACGACGTCACTAGTCGTCCATAGAGAAGCTATAGTCGCCAGTAGAACGACGTCACTAGTCGTCCATAGAGAAGCTATAGTCGCCAGTAGAACGACGTCGCCAGTCGTCCATAGAGAAGCTATAGTCGCCAGTCGTCCATAGAGAAGCTATAGTCGCCAGTCGTCCATAGAGAAGCTATAGTCGCCAGTCGTCCATAGAGAAGCTATAGTCGCCAGTCGTCCATAGAGAAGCTATAGTCGCTAGTCGTCCATAGAGAAGCTATAGTCGCCAGTCGTCCATAGAGAAGCTATAGTCGCCAGTCGTCCATATAGAAGCTATAGTCGCCAGTCGTCCATAGAGAAGCTATAGTCGCCAGTAGAACGACGTCGCCAGTCGTCCATATAGAAGCTATAGTCGCCAGTAGAACGACGTCGCTAGTCGTCCATATAGAAGCTATAGTCGCCAGTAGAACGACGTCGCTAGTCGTCCATATAGAAGCTATAGTCGCCAGTAGAACGACGTCGCTAGTCGTCCATATAGAAGCTATAGTCGCCAGTAGAACGACGTCGCTAGTCGTCCATATAGAAGCTATAGTCGCCAGTAGAACGACGTCGCTAGTCGTCCATATAGAAGCTATAGTCGCCAGTAGAACGACGTCGCTAGTCGTCCATAGAGAAGCTATAGTCGCCAGTAGAACGACGTCGCCAGTCGTCCATAGAGAAGCTATAGTCGCCAGTAGAACGACGTCGCCAGTCGTCCATAGAGAAGCTATAGTCGCCAGTAGAACGACGTCACTAGTCGTCCATAGAGAAGCTATAGTCGCCAGTAGAACGACGTCGCTAGTCGTCCATAGAGAAGCTATAGTCGCCAGTCGTCCATAGAGAAGCTATAGTCGCCAGTCGTCCATATAGAAGCTATAGTCGCCAGTAGAACGACGTCGCTAGTCGTCCATAGAGAAGCTATAGTCGCCAGTAGAACGACGTCGCTAGTCGTCCATAGAGAAGCTATAGTCGCCAGTAGAACGACGTCGCTAGTCGTCCATAGAGAAGCTATAGTCGCCAGTAGAACGACGTCGCTAGTCGTCCATAGAGAAGCTATAGTCGCCAGTAGAACGACGTCGCTAGTCGTCCATAGAGAAGCTATAGTCGCCCGTCGTCCATAGAGAAGCTATAGTCGCCAGTAGAACGACGTCGCCAGTCGTCCATAGAGAAGCTATAGTCGCCAGTAGAACGACGTCGCCAGTCGTCCATAGAGAAGCTATAGTCGCCAGTCGTCCATAGAGAAGCTATAGTCGCCAGTAGAACGACGTCACTAGTCGTCCATAGAGAAGCTATAGTCGCCAGTCGTCCATAGAGAAGCTATAGTCGCCAGTAGAACGACGTCACTAGTCGTCCATAGAGAAGCTATAGTCGCCAGTAGAACGACGTCGCCAGTCGTCCGTCCATAGAGAAGCTATAGTCGCCAGTAGAACGACGTCACTAGTCGTCCGTCCATATAGAAGCTATAGTCGCCAGTAGAACGACGTCACTAGTCGTCCATAGAGAAGCTATAGTCGCCAGTAGAACGACGTCGCCAGTCGTCCATAGAGAAGCTATAGTCGCCAGTAGAACGACGTCACTAGTCGTCCATAGAGAAGCTATAGTCGCCAGTAGAACGACGTCACTAGTCGTCCATAGAGAAGCTATAGTCGCCAGTAGAACGACGTCGCCAGTCGTCCGTCCATAGAGAAGCTATAGTCGCCAGTAGAACGACGTCGCTAGTCGTCCATAGAGAAGCTATAGTCGCCAGTAGAACGACGTCGCTAGTCGTCCATAGAGAAGCTATAGTCGCCAGTAGAACGACGTCGCTAGTCGTCCATAGAGAAGCTATAGTCGCCAGTAGAACGACGTCGCTAGTCGTCCATATAGAAGCTATAGTCGCCAGTAGAACGACGTCGCTAGTCGTCCATAGAGAAGCTATAGTCGCCAGTAGAACGACGTCGCCAGTCGTCCATAGAGAAGCTATAGTCGCCAGTAGAACGACGTCGCTAGTCGTCCGTCCATAGAGAAGCTATAGTCGCCAGTCGTCCATAGAGAAGCTATAGTCGCCAGTCGTCCATAGAGAAGCTATAGTCGCCAGTAGAACGACGTCGCTAGTCGTCCATAGAGAAGCTATAGTCGCCAGTAGAACGACGTCGCTAGTCGTCCATAGAGAAGCTATAGTCGCCAGTCGTCCATAGAGAAGCTATAGTCGCCAGTCGTCCATAGAGAAGCTATAGTCGCCAGTCGTCCATAGAGAAGCTATAGTCGCCAGTCGTCCATATAGAAGCTATAGTCGCCAGTAGAACGACGTCGCTAGTCGTCCATAGAGAAGCTATAGTCGCCAGTAGAACGACGTCGCTAGTCGTCCATAGAGAAGCTATAGTCGCCAGTAGAACGACGTCGCTAGTCGTCCGTCCATATAGAAGCTATAGTCGCCAGTAGAACGACGTCGCTAGTCGTCCATAGAGAAGCTATAGTCGCCAGTAGAACGACGTCGCTAGTCGTCCATAGAGAAGCTATAGTCGCCAGTAGAACGACGTCGCTAGTCGTCCATAGAGAAGCTATAGTCGCCAGTAGAACGACGTCGCTAGTCGTCCATAGAGAAGCTATAGTCGCCAGTAGAACGACGTCGCTAGTCGTCCATAGAGAAGCTATAGTCGCCAGTAGAACGACGTCGCCAGTCGTCCGTCCATAGAGAAGCTATAGTCGCCAGTAGAACGACGTCGCCAGTCGTCCGTCCATATAGAAGCTATAGTCGCCAGTAGAACGACGTCACTAGTCGTCCATAGAGAAGCTATAGTCGCCAGTAGAACGACGTCGCTAGTCGTCCATAGAGAAGCTATAGTCGCCAGTAGAACGACGTCGCTAGTCGTCCATAGAGAAGCTATAGTCGCCAGTAGAACGACGTCGCTAGTCGTCCGTCCATATAGAAGCTATAGTCGCCGGTCGTCCGTCCATATAGAAGCTATAGTCGCCGGTCGTCCGTCCATATAGAAGCTATAGTCGCCGGTCGTCCGTCCATATAGAAGCTATAGTCGCCGGTCGTCCGTCCATATAGAAGCTATAGTCGCCGGTCGTCCGTCCATATAGAAGCTATAGTCGCCGGTCGTCCGTCCATATAGAAGCTATAGTCGCCAGTAGAACGACGTCGCTAGTCGTCCATATAGAAGCTATAGTCGCCGGTCGTCCGTCCATATAGAAGCTATAGTCGCCAGTAGAACGACGTCGCCAGTCGTCCATAGAGAAGCTATAGTCGCCAGTCGTCCATAGAGAAGCTATAGTCGCCAGTCGTCCATAGAGAAGCTATAGTCGCCAGTAGAACGACGTCGCTAGTCGTCCGTCCATATAGAAGCTATAGTCGCCAGTAGAACGACGTCGCTAGTCGTCCATAGAGAAGCTATAGTCGCCCGTCGTCCGTCCATATAGAAGCTATAGTCGCCAGTAGAACGACGTCGCTAGTCGTCCATAGAGAAGCTATAGTCGCCCGTCGTCCGTCCATAGAGAAGCTATAGTCGCCAGTAGAACGACGTCGCTAGTCGTCCATAGAGAAGCTATAGTCGCCAGTAGAACGACGTCGCTAGTCGTCCATAGAGAAGCTATAGTCGCCAGTCGTCCATAGAGAAGCTATAGTCGCCAGTAGAACGACGTCGCCAGTCGTCCGTCCATAGAGAAGCTATAGTCGCCATTAGAACGACGTCGCTAGTCGTCCATAGAGAAGCTATAGTCGCCAGTAGAACGACGTCGCTAGTCGTCCATAGAGAAGCTATAGTCGCCAGTAGAACGACGTCGCTAGTCGTCCGTCCATAGAGAAGCTATAGTCGCCAGTAGAACGACGTCGCTAGTCGTCCGTCCATATAGAAGCTATAGTCGCCAGTAGAACGACGTCGCTAGTCGTCCATAGAGAAGCTATAGTCGCCAGTAGAACGACGTCGCTAGTCGTCCGTCCATAGAGAAGCTATAGTCGCCAGTAGAACGACGTCGCTAGTCGTCCATAGAGAAGCTATAGTCGCCAGTAGAACGACGTCGCTAGTCGTCCATAGAGAAGCTATAGTCGCCAGTAGAACGACGTCGCTAGTCGTCCATAGAGAAGCTATAGTCGCCAGTCGTCCATAGAGAAGCTATAGTCGCCAGTCGTCCATAGAGAAGCTATAGTCGCCAGTCGTCCATAGAGAAGCTATAGTCGCCAGTAGAACGACGTCGCTAGTCGTCCATAGAGAAGCTATAGTCGCCAGTAGAACGACGTCGCTAGTCGTCCATAGAGAAGCTATAGTCGCCAGTAGAACGACGTCGCTAGTCGTCCATAGAGAAGCTATAGTCGCCAGTCGTCCATAGAGAAGCTATAGTCGCCAGTCGTCCATAGAGAAGCTATAGTCGCCAGTCGTCCATAGAGAAGCTATAGTCGCCAGTCGTCCATAGAGAAGCTATAGTCGCCAGTCGTCCATAGAGAAGCTATAGTCGCCAGTCGTCCATAGAGAAGCTATAGTCGCCAGTAGAACGACGTCGCTAGTCGTCCATAGAGAAGCTATAGTCGCCAGTAGAACGACGTCGCTAGTCGTCCATAGAGAAGCTATAGTCGCCCGTCGTCCGTCCATATAGAAGCTATAGTCGCCAGTAGAACGACGTCGCCAGTCGTCCATAGAGAAGCTATAGTCGCCAGTAGAACGACGTCGCTAGTCGTCCATAGAGAAGCTATAGTCGCCAGTAGAACGACGTCGCTAGTCGTCCATAGAGAAGCTATAGTCGCCCGTCGTCCGTCCATATAGAAGCTATAGTCGCCAGTAGAACGACGTCGCCAGTCGTCCATATAGAAGCTATAGTCGCCAGTCGTCCATAGAGAAGCTATAGTCGCCAGTAGAACGACGTCGCCAGTCGTCCATAGAGAAGCTATAGTCGCCAGTCGTCCATATAGAAGCTATAGTCGCCAGTAGAACGACGTCGCCAGTCGTCCATAGAGAAGCTATAGTCGCCAGTAGAACGACGTCGCCAGTCGTCCATAGAGAAGCTATAGTCGCCAGTAGAACGACGTCGCTAGTCGTCCATATAGAAGCTATAGTCGCCAGTCGTCCATATAGAAGCTATAGTCGCCAGTAGAACGACGTCGCCAGTCGTCCATAGAGAAGCTATAGTCGCCAGTAGAACGATGTCGCCAGTCGTCCATAGAGAAGCTATAGTCGCCAGTCGTCCATATAGAAGCTATAGTCGCCAGTCGTCCATATAGAAGCTATAGTCGCCAGTAGAACGACGTCGCCAGTCGTCCATAGAGAAGCTATAGTCGCCAGTAGAACGACGTCGCCAGTCGTCCATAGAGAAGCTATAGTCGCCAGTCGTCCATATAGAAGCTATAGTCGCCAGTAGAACGACGTCGCCAGTCGTCCATAGAGAAGCCATAGTCGCCAGTAGAACGACGTCGCCAGTCGTCCATAGAGAAGCAATAGTCGCCAGTAGAACGACGTCGCTAGTCGTCCATAGAGAAGCTATAGTCGCCAGTAGAACGACGTCGCTAGTCGTCCATATAGAAGCTATAGTCGCCAGTAGAACGACGTCGCTAGTCGTCCATAGAGAAGCTATAGTCGCCAGTAGAACGACGTCGCTAGTCGTCCATAGAGAAGCTATAGTCGCCAGTCGTCCATAGAGAAGCTATAGTCGCCAGTCGTCCATAGAGAAGCTATAGTCGCCAGTCGTCCATAGAGAAGCTATAGTCGCCAGTCGTCCATAGAGAAGCTATAGTCGCCAGTCGTCCATAGAGAAGCTATAGTCGCCAGTCGTCCATAGAGAAGCTATAGTCGCCAGTAGAACGACGTCGCTAGTCGTCCATAGAGAAGCTATAGTCGCCGTCGTCCGTCCATATAGAAGCTATAGTCGCCAGTAGAACGACGTCGCTAGTCGTCCATAGAGAAGCTATAGTCGCCCGTCGTCCGTCCATATAGAAGCTATAGTCGCCAGTAGAACGACGTCGCTAGTCGTCCATATAGAAGCTATAGTCGCCAGTAGAACGACGTCGCTAGTCGTCCATAGAGAAGCTATAGTCGCCAGTAGAACGACGTCGCTAGTCGTCCATAGAGAAGCTATAGTCGCCCGTCGTCCGTCCATATAGAAGCTATAGTCGCCAGTAGAACGACGTCGCCAGTCGTCCATAGAGAAGCTATAGTCGCCAGTAGAACGACGTCGCCAGTCGTCCATAAAGAAGCTATAGTCGCCAGTAGAACGACGTCGCTAGTCGTCCATAGAGAAGCTATAGTCGCCCGTCGTCCGTCCATATAGAAGCTATAGTCGCCAGTAGAACGACGTCGCCAGTCGTCCATAGAGAAGCTATAGTCGCCAGTCGTCCATAGAGAAGCTATAGTCGCCAGTAGAACGACGTCGCCAGTCGTCCATAAAGAAGCTATAGTCGCCAGTAGAACGACGTCGCTAGTCGTCCATAGAGAAGCTATAGTCGCCAGTAGAACGACGTCGCTAGTCGTCCATAGAGAAGCTATAGTCGCCAGTAGAACGACGTCGCTAGTCGTCCATAGAGAAGCTATAGTCGCCCGTCGTCCGTCCATATAGAAGCTATAGTCGCCAGTAGAACGACGTCGCTAGTCGTCCATATAGAAGCTATAGTCGCCGGTCGTCCGTCCATATAGAAGCTATAGTCGCCAGTAGAACGACGTCGCTAGTCGTCCATATAGAAGCTATAGTCGCCCGTCGTCCGTCCATATAGAAGCTATAGTCGCCCGTCGTCCGTCCATATAGAAGCTATAGTCGCCAGTAGAACGACGTCGCTAGTCGTCCATATAGAAGCTATAGTCGCCGGTCGTCCGTCCATATAGAAGCTATAGTCGCCACTCGAATGACGCCGAAAAATCCTTTGTCTTATCAGAACTGGTTGCATGACTGTCCTGTGTGCTGGGAGGCACGTACACATCCGACAGTGTGTTGTTGCCAGCTGGTCGCGTTCTCTGTGTGGTGTGTAGATAGTCGTGCTCAAGATTTTCTATGGATGGCTATCGATGTGGGAGAGACTTCATAGTCTGTGTTCTGTGCAGGGTCTTGTATATATCGTTGACAAGTCCGTTATAAAGCTACTGTGTACAGGGCCTTTTACAGTCTATTGTGTACATATGTTTGTAGACTATATTGTAGTGTACAGGTCTATTTATAAGACGGTATAGTAAGTATAATAGAGAATAAACAACAAGAAATGCTAGACGTAATAGTAAAAGAAAGCAACAAGAAAGGTCTCAGTCTGAATAGTAAGAAAACAGAAGTAATGGTTATATCGAAGAAACAATCATCACCATCATGCAACATAAAAATAAACAGGACAAATCTGAAACAAGTGGAGAGCGTGGAATACTTGGGCACAATAATAACATCAGATGGGAGATGTACCACAGAAATAAAAAGTAGAATAGCTCAGGTCAAAATAGCATTTCAGAAAATGAAAAATATCTTATGTAACAAATCTATGTCAATAGAAGTGAGAAAGAGAGTTCATCTGTGTTGTATAGAGCCAATTCTGACCTATGGAAGCAAATCATGGACAGTAGACAAACAAATGAAAAGTCAATTAGAGGCCACAGAGATGGAATTTCTCAGAAGAATGTTGAAAGTTCCCTGGACAGCTAAAAAGACCAATGAGGAAGTTCTCAAAGAGGCCAACACAAAAAGGCAGCTCCTAAAAAACATCAGAAAGAAGCAATCAACATTTTTCAGGCACATCATGGGAAGAGGAAAGTTGGAATACTTGGTTACAACTGGCAAAATAAACGGAAAGAGAGATCGTGGACGACAAAGAGAGAAAATAACTAGATAGCTTGGTGTCATGGCATGGAAAACAGTCAACAACAGAACTGATACGATGTACTGTAGATAGAAGATTGTGGAAAGACATGATCGCCTACGCCAACCGGTATGGCACATGATGATGATATTAAGTACGCCTTTGTAGTGCCCTAGTGCGGAGAGACATCTATAGTGGAGCTTGTGCTGACACTTTCATTACCAGCCGGGCTGAGGATTTCACTTTCAACAAAAGGGGAAATGAAAGAGCGGACAGGTTGTCTAGCTGTGCTGTCGTTGAGGACGGGCAACCAATGGATCGGGCGGACATCATCAATGCCCTCCGAGATGTGGAAAGAGCACGGGACTTCGACAAACACAGATCCACGTCACTTCTTCAGATGATGGAAATGGGAGTTAAGATGGGCACAGCCAGAAATGAGAAACTTGGTGGTCGTGTAAGAAGACTTATCAACCAACACAGAACTGGAGTCGTCAGTCGCTGGACGGGACTTGCTGAGGAGGGGATCTGAGCACATATGGACATGTTCGGAGTGCAATGATGATGACCCGCAAATAACTCAATAACTCAATAACTCAATTCAACAAATATTTTCTGAGAAGACGCAGCCTGGGCTGTCTCGTCCAGTGGAAGGCAATGGTAGTGACATGCATGTGTGGGTGGGATTGTGGTAGTGACATGCATGTGTGGGTGGGATTGTGGTAGTGACATGCATGTGTGGGTGGGATTGTGGTAGTGACATCCATGTGTAGGTGGGATTGTGGTAGTGACATCCATGTGTGGGTGGGATTGTGGTAGTGACATCCATGTGTAGGTGGGATTGTGGTAGTGACATCCATGTGTAGGTGGGATTGTGGTAGTGACATCCATGTGTAGGTGGGATTGTGGTAGTGACATCCATGTGTAGGTGGGATTGTGGTAGTGACATCCATGTGTAGGTGGGATTGTGGTAGTGACATCCATGTGTAGGTGGGATTGTGGTAGTGACATCCATGTGTAGGTGGGATTGTGGTAGTGACATCCATGTGTGGGTGGGATTGTGGTAGTGACATCCATGTGTGGGTGGGATTGTGGTAGTGACATCCATGTGTGGGTGGGATTGTGGTAGTGACATCCATGTGTGGGTGGGATTGTGGTAGTGACATCCATGTGTGGGTGGGATTGTGGTAGTGACATCCATGTGTGGGTGGGATTGTGGTAGTGACATCCATGTGTGGGTGGGATTGTGGTAGTGACATCCATGTGTGGGTGGGATTGTGGTAGTGACATCCATGTGTAGGTGGGATTATGGTAGTGACATCCATGTGTGGGTTGGATTGTGGTAGTGACATCCATGTGGGTGGGATTGTGCTAGTGACATCCATGTGTGGGTGGGATTGTGGTAGTGACATCCATGTGTGGGTGGGATTGTGGTAGTGACATCCATGTGTGGGTGGGATTGTGGTAGTGACATCAATGTGTGGGTGGGATTGTGCTAGTGACATCCATGTGTGGGTGGGATTGTGGTAGTGACATCCATGTGTGGGTGGGATTATGGTAGTGACATCCATGTGTGGGTGGGATTGTGGTAGTGACATCCATGTGTAGGTGGGATTATGGTAGTGACATCCATGTGTGGGTGGGATTGTGGTAGTGACATCCATGTGTGGGTGGGATTGTGGTAGTGACATCCATGTGTAGGTGGGATTGTGGTAGTGACATCCATGTGTGGGTTGGATTGTGGTAGTGACATCCATGTGTGGGTGGGATTGTGGTAGTGACATCCATGTGTGGGTGGGATTGTGGTAGTGACATCCATGTGTGGGTGGGATTGTGGTAGTGACATCCATGTGTGGGTGGGATTGTGGTAGTGACATCCATGTGTGGGTGGGATTGTGGTAGTGACATCCATGTGTGGGTGGGATTGTGGTAGTGACATCCATGTGTGGGTGGGATTGTGGTAGTGACATCCATGTGTGGGTGGGATTGTGGTAGTGACTCAAGGCTCCCGTATGCCTAATCAAACTATTGTGAGAAATTGTCCATTCATAACTTCAAATATAGCTATGATTTCATTGGCTTACGTATCAGTGCAGCCACTGTTACAATTCTGCACATAAATTTATTTTCATAAAATTGTATTTGTAAATTCATTTTAAGAAGAACGGGGACTGGTTGGTCTCGAGGCAAGACGCTGGCCTTGAATTCAAGTCCCAGATTGCACCAGTTGGGATTTTTATTTATGATTTCTTTCTGCGGTAACTCCCCCCCTGGTCTCAGCAGCGAGGCCCGGCTTGAAACGTCAATTACTCATGGATGGAAAAATATATGAGTACCTCCGGATTTGGAGTTATCTGCCTGTGCAGCAAGGGACCCCTGTGCACATGGCTGCCAGGGAATAACGGATTATCAAGCAAAATTCAGTTCCGAGTCTCTAGGGGATTCGTCAGAGGTATAAGCTGGTGAACGCAAAAAAAAAAAAAACGTTTGAGAAGAACAAAAATGTGGAAATTCACAAAATGGTCATTTTTGCGTTTAGTTTGGTGGTACTTCATCTTTTGGTTTTTTTTTAATAGAAAATTTCCGTAAAATTTATGGTCTTCCCTTAACTCTTTCCGTACGTTTTGCTGCACTGTGCGCCATGCCGATTTTGGTTTTGGTTGCGCATGTTTCGCCGCATAGTGCACCACTCTCAATTTGATTAGTGTGAATGTAATCAAACCATATTCTTTTTACATGTCTTGTATCATCTTGGTACAATCTGATTAGTGTGAATGTCATCAAACCATATTCTTTTTACATGTCTTGTATCATCTTGGTACAATTTGATTAGTGTGAATGTCATCAAACCATATTCTTTTTACATGTCTTGTATCATCATGGTACAATTTGATTAGTGTGAATGTCATCAAACCATATTCTTTTTACATGTCTTGTATCATCTTGGTATTGGTGAAATAAAAAACTGGATACAAATAATAATAAATAAATATTATTATATAGGGAACTTCCGAGGCGATAATAGGGAATAATAGAACAAAGAAGTATGTGTTAGCACTCGGAAAAATTGACAGACAAACAACAACAGAAAACACACGCCAGGGAGTACGGGTTCGATCCCGCTTCGGACCATATATTGTTCTTCGTTTTTTTTCTGTTGTTTGTCTGTCAATTTTTCAGAGTGCTAACACATACTTCTTTGTTCTATTATTCCCTCTGAAATACAATACCTTGTTCAAATATCTACAAATTCATATATAATGTCTTATATGTTCTACCTATCTATTGACCTTTTGAGCCGTAGCCGGCCCATAGGGCATAGACCCAGATACTCTATCTCTTATCTGAATTTTTGTTCTAGCAGTTTTCAATTCTTGTAAAGATATTTTATCAAATCTCGCCATTTGTCTCTGTTCTGTGCAAGCAACTCTATCTCATTGAGGGAGCTGAATCCTGCTGCTCTTGCCTCTCTGATCACAATATTCTTCTCAGTGTCTCTCTGGGTCTTCCTCTTTTCCTCTTACCTGTTGTTTCCCATATGAGAGCTTGCTTTGCTATTCGGTTATTATCTCTCCTCATCACATGTTCAACATATGACCATCATCTTTTCTTTATTACTGAAGATATTAGTAGTTGATTGGCGATTTCTCTAATTTCCTCGTTTGTTTTGAATTCGTTCCGCGTTATACCAAGTATTTTCCTTAGACACGAATGCGTTCAACTTTCGTTTCATTAACAAAATCGTCTTTATGATAGCGGCTGTTAGTCTGTCTGTTCCTGTTTATCTATATTACTGCCCAGATATATGTAAGATTGTAAAGGTATTTAATCTCTTCCGTTGCATCGATAAAAAGCTTCCGTTATGGAAAGTGTTAACATGTGGACAGTTTTCTTTGTGTGGTGGGACAAGTTTTTGCCTCAGTGACCATGGCACCCGTAGAAGGGGCTCATGGACAAGAAGAGGCTCATGGACAAATATTGGCTCTGTCTCCTTATGCTGCACGCTGTGTCAGGTTGTCTTTCATTTTTCGGAGAGGAGCAACATAAAGATGAACACTGCCTTGAAAATGTTTGCTACCGATAATAGTGGAACATCGTTGGCAGGGTGTAGGCAAAAAGAAACAAGGGGGGGACTTGGTCAGTAAAAGGTCAGGCAGAGGACAATGAATGAGATTGATGATGTGTTTGATGGCTGGGATCATGTCCTCAAAGAACTATGGCAATCACCGCTGGCCAGGCACAGGTCTCCATTTGATGACTATCAAGAGCTCTATAGGGATATTGAAGGAAATGCCAGCTCACTGGTGGTAGAATGTCTGTCTAGCATGAGTAAGTCTGTCTGTTCCTGTTAGTCTGTTCTTGTTAGTATGTCTGTTCCTGTCAGTCTATCTGTTCTTGTTAGTCTGTCTGCTCCTGTTAGTATGTCTGTTCCTGTTTGTCTGTTCCTGTTAGTTTGTCTGTTCATGTTAGTTTATCTGTTCATGTTAGTCTGTCTGTTCATGTTAGTCTGTCTGTTCCTGTTAGTCTGTCTGTTCATGTTAGTCTGTCTGTTCCTGTTAGTCTATCTGTTCCTGTTAGTTTGTCTGTTCCTGTTAGTCTGTCTGTTCCTGTTGGTCTGTTCCTGTTAGTGTATCTGTTCCTGTTAGTTTGTCCGTTCCTGTTAGTTTGTCTGTTCCTGTTAGTCTGTCTGTTCCTGTTGGTCTGTCTGTTCCTGTTGGTCTGTCTGTTCCTGTTAGTCTGTCTGTTCCTGTTAGTTTGTCTGTTCCTGTTAGAGTATCTGTTCCTGTTAGTCTGTCTGTTCCTGTTAGTCTGTCTGTTCCTGTTAGTTTGTCTGTTCCTGTTAGTTTGTCTGTTCCTGTTAGTCAGACTGTTCCTGTTGGTCTGTTCCTGATAGTCAGTCTGTTCCTGTTGGTCTGTTCCTGTTAGTATGTCTGTTCCTGTTAGTCTGTCTGTTCCTGTTGGTCTGTCTGTTCCTGTTAGTCTGTCTGTTCCTGTTAGTTTGTCTGTTCCTGTTTTTTCTGTTCCTGTTAGTATGTATGTTCCTGTTAGTCTGTCTGTTCCTTTTGGTCTGTCTGTCCCTGTTAGTCTGTCTGTTCCTGTTAGTTTGTCTGTTCTTGTTAGTCAGTCTGTTCCTGTTGGTCTGTTCCTGTTAGTCAGCCTGTTCCTGTTGGTCTGTCTGTTCCTGTTAGTCTGTCTGTTCCTGTTAGTTTGTCTGTTCCTGTTAGTCAGTCTGTTCCTGTTGGTCTGTTCCTGTTAGTGTATCTGTTCCTGTTAGTCTGTCTGTTCCTGTTAGTCTGTCTGTTCCTGTTAGTTTTTCCGTTCCTGTTAGTTTGTCTGTTCCTGTTAGTCTGTCTGTTCCTGTTAGTTTGTCTGTTCCTGTTAGTCTGTTCCTGTTAGTCAGTCTGTTCCTGTTGGTCTGTCCCTGTTAGTCTGTCTGTTCCTGTTAGTCAGTCTGTTCTTGTTAGTCAGTCTGTTCCTGTTGGTCTGTTCCTGTTAGTCAGCCTGTTCCTGTTGGTCTGTCTGTTCCTGTTAGTCTGTCTGTTCCTGTTAGTTTGTCTGTTCCTGTTAGTCAGTCTGTTCCTGTTGGTCTGTTCCTGTTAGTGTATCTGTTCCTGTTAGTCTGTCTGTTCCTGTTAGTCTGTCTGTTCCTGTTAGTTTTTCCGTTCCTGTTAGTTTGTCTGTTCCTGTTAGTCTGTCTGTTCCTGTTAGTTTGTCTGTTCCTGTTAGTCTGTTCCTGTTAGTCAGTCTGTTCCTGTTGGTCTGTTCCTGTTAGTCTGTCTGTTCCTGTTAGTCAGTCTGTTCCTGTTGGTCTGTTCCTGTTAGTCTGTCTGTTCCTGTTAGTCTGTCTGTTCCTGTTAGTCAGTCTGTTCCTGTTGGTCTGTTCCTGTTAGTTTGTCTGTTCCTGTTAGTCTGTCTGTTCCTGTTAGTCAGTCTGTTCCTGTTAGTCAGTCTGTTCCTGTTGGTCTGTCTGTTCCTGTTAGTCTGTCTGTTCCTGTTAGTTTGTCTGTTCTTGTTAGTCTGTCTGTTCCTGTTAGTGTATCTGTTCCTGTTAGTTTGTCTGTTCCTGTTAGTTTGTCTGTTCCTGTTGGTCTGTTCCTGTTAGTCTGTCTGTTCCTGTTGGTTTGTCTGTTCCTGTTAGTCAGTCTGTTCCTGTTGCTCTGTTCCTGTTAGTCTGTCTGTTCCTGTTAGTCTGTCTGTTCCTGTTAGTCTGTCTGTTCCTTTTAGTCTGTCTGTTCCTGTTGGTCTGTTCCTGTTAGTTTGTCTGTTCCTGTTAGTCTGTCTGTTCCTGTTGGTCTGTTCCTATCAGTCTGTCTGTTCCTGTTGGTTTGTCTGTTCCTGTTAGTCAGTCTGTTCCTGTTGGTCTGTTCCTGTTAGTCTGTCTGTTCCTGTTAGTTTGTCTGTTCCTGTTAGTCAGTCTGTTCCTGTTAGTTTGTCTGTTCCTGTTAGTCAGTCTGTTCCTGTTAGTCTGTCTGTTCCTGTTAGTTTGTCTGTTCCTGTTAGTCTGTCTGTTCCTGTTAGTTTGTCTGTTCCTGTTAGTATGTCTGTTCCTGTTAGTTTGTCTGTTCCTGTTAGTCTGTCTGTTCCTGTTAGTCTGTCTGTTCCTGTTAGTTTGTCTGTTCCTGTTAGTCAGTCTGTTCCTGTTGGTCTGTTCCTGTTAGTCTGTCTGTTCCTGTTAGTTTGTCTGTTCCTGTTAGTCTGTCTGTTCCTGTTAGTCAGTCTGTTCCTGTTGGTCTGTTCCTGTTTGTCTGTTCCTGTTAGTTTGTCTGTTCCTGTTAGTCTGTCTGTTCCTGTTAGTCAGTCTGTTCCGGTTAGTCTGTCTGTTCCTGTTAGTCTGTCTGTTCCTGTTAGTCTGTCTGTTCCTGTTAGTCAGTCTGTTCCTGTTAGTCAGTCTGTTCCTGTTGGTCTGTTCCTGTTAGTCTGTCTGTTCCTGTTAGTTTGTCTGTTCCTGTTAGTTTGTCTGTTCCTGTTAGTCTGTCTGTTCCTGTTAGTTTGTCTGTTCCTGTTAGTTTGTCTGTTCCTGTTAGTCTGTCTGTTCCTGTTAGTCTGTCTGTTCCTGTTAGTCAGTCTGTTCCTGTTGGTCTGTTCCTGTTAGTCTGTCTGTTCCTGTTAGTTTGTCTGTTCCTGTTAGTCAGTCTGTTCCTGTTGGTCTGTTCCTGTTAGTCTGTCTGTTCCTGTTAGTTTGTCTGTTCCTGTTAGTCTGTCTGTTCCTGTTAGTTTGTCTATTCCTGTTAGTCTGTCTGTTCATGTTAGTCTGTCAGTTCCTGTTGGTCTGTTCCTGTTAGTCTGTCTGTTCCTGTTAGTCTGTCTGTTCCTGTTAGTTTGTCTGTTCCTGTTAGTCTGTCAGTTCCTGTTAGTCTGTCTGTTCCTGTTCGTTTGTCTGTTCCTGTTAGTCAGTCTGTTCCTGTTGGTCTGTTCCTGTTAGTCTGTCTGTTCCTGTTCGTTTGTCTGTTCCTGTTAGTCAGTCTGTTCCTGTTGGTCTGTTCCTGTTAGTCAGTCTGTTCCTGTTGGTCTGTTCCTGTTAGTCAGTCTGTTCCTGTTGGTCTGTTCCTGTTAGTCAGTCTGTTCCTGTTGGTCTGTTCCTGTTAGTCAGTCTGTTCCTGTTAGTCAGTCTGTTCCTGTTGGTCTGTCTGTTCCTGTTGGTCTGTTCCAGTTAGTGTATCTGTTCCTGTTAGTTTGTCTGTTCCTGTTGGTCTGTTCCTATCAGTCTGTCTGTTCCTGTTGGTTTGTCTGTTCCTGTTAGTCAGTCTGTTCCTGTTGGTCTGTTCCTGTTAGTCTGTCTGTTCCTGTTAGTTTGTCTGTTCCTGTTAGTCAGTCTGTTCCTGTTAGTTTGTCTGTTCCTGTTAGTCAGTCTGTTCCTGTTAGTCTGTCTGTTCCTGTTAGTATGTCTGTTCCTGTTAGTCTGTCTGTTCCTGTTAGTTTGTCTGTTCCTGTTAGTATGTCTGTTCCTGTTAGTTTGTCTGTTCCTGTTAGTCTGTCTGTTCCTGTTAGTCTGTCTGTTCCTGTTAGTTTGTCTGTTCCTGTTAGTCAGTCTGTTCCTGTTGGTCTGTTCCTGTTAGTCTGTCTGTTCCTGTTAGTTTGTCTGTTCCTGTTAGTCTGTCTGTTCCTGTTAGTCAGTCTGTTCCTGTTGGTCTGTTCCTGTTTGTCTGTTCCTGTTAGTTTGTCTGTTCCTGTTAGTCTGTCTGTTCCTGTTAGTCAGTCTGTTCCGGTTAGTCTGTCTGTTCCTGTTAGTCTGTCTGTTCCTGTTAGTCTGTCTGTTCCTGTTAGTCAGTCTGTTCCTGTTAGTCAGTCTGTTCCTGTTGGTCTGTTCCTGTTAGTCTGTCTGTTCCTGTTAGTTTGTCTGTTCCTGTTAGTTTGTCTGTTCCTGTTAGTCTGTCTGTTCCTGTTAGTTTGTCTGTTCCTGTTAGTTTGTCTGTTCCTGTTAGTCTGTCTGTTCCTGTTAGTCTGTCTGTTCCTGTTAGTCAGTCTGTTCCTGTTGGTCTGTTCCTGTTAGTCTGTCTGTTCCTGTTAGTTTGTCTGTTCCTGTTAGTCAGTCTGTTCCTGTTGGTCTGTTCCTGTTAGTCTGTCTGTTCCTGTTAGTTTGTCTGTTCCTGTTAGTCTGTCTGTTCCTGTTAGTTTGTCTATTCCTGTTAGTCTGTCTGTTCATGTTAGTCTGTCAGTTCCTGTTGGTCTGTTCCTGTTAGTCTGTCTGTTCCTGTTAGTCTGTCTGTTCCTGTTAGTTTGTCTGTTCCTGTTAGTCTGTCAGTTCCTGTTAGTCTGTCTGTTCCTGTTCGTTTGTCTGTTCCTGTTAGTCAGTCTGTTCCTGTTGGTCTGTTCCTGTTAGTCTGTCTGTTCCTGTTCGTTTGTCTGTTCCTGTTAGTCAGTCTGTTCCTGTTGGTCTGTTCCTGTTAGTCAGTCTGTTCCTGTTGGTCTGTTCCTGTTAGTCAGTCTGTTCCTGTTGGTCTGTTCCTGTTAGTCAGTCTGTTCCTGTTGGTCTGTTCCTGTTAGTATGTTTGTTCTTATTTGTCTGTGTGTTGGAAATAATATAATAGTTGGAAATTATAACATTTCTTGGGGGGGGGGGCTGAAAAATCTATAGTTAACTGTGACTGACGGAGGCTACTACTTCTACTACTGCTGCTTGCTGTCTTGTTCGCTCCCACAAGTCTGTTTGTTATTACCCCTGACCATCTTTAATCTCCAGCTGTACTACTGGTTGTTGCTTTCCGAATCCACCATATTTCTTCCTCTCACATGCTCATCCCTCCCTGTACCTCCTATGTTGTCATCATGTACCATCTACCACCCACAGCCCCCTCATCATGTACCATCTACCACCCACAGCCCCCTCATCATGTACCATCTACCACCCACAGCCCCCTCATCATGTACCATCTACCACCCACAGCCCCCTCATCATGTACCATCTACCACCCACAGCCCCCTCATCATGTACCATCTACCACCCACAGCCCCCTCATCATGTACCATCTACCACACACAGCCCCCTCATCATGTACCATCTACCACACACAGCCCCCTCATCATGTACCATCTACCACCTACAGCCCCCTCATCATGTACCATCTACCACCTACAGCTCCCTCATCATGTACCATCTACCACCCACAGCCCCCTCATCATGTACCATCTACCACCTACAGCCCCCTCATCATGTACCATCTACCACTTACAGCCCCCTCATCATGTACCATCTACCACCTACAGCCCCCTCATCATGTACCACCTACAGCCCCCTCATCATGTACCATCTACCACCCACAGCCCCTCATCATGTACCATCTACCACCCACAGCCCCCTCATCATGTACCATCTACCACCTACAGCCCCCTCATCATGTAACATCTACCACCTACAGCCCCCTCATCATATACCATCTACCACCTACAGCCCCCTCATCATGTACCATCTACCACCTACAGCCCCCTCATCATGTACCATCTACCACCTACAGCCCCATTAACATATACCATCTACCACCTACAGCCCCCTCATCATGTACCATCTACCACCTACAGCCCCATTAACATATACCATCTACCACCTACAGCCCCCTCATCATATACCATCTACCACCTACAGCCCCCTCATCGTGTACCATCTACCACCTACAGCCCCATTAACATATACCATCTACCACCTACAGCCCCATTAACATATACCATCTACCACCTACAGCCCCCTCATCGTGTACCATCTACCACCTACAGCCCCCTCATCGTGTACCATCTACCACCCACAGCATCCTCATTATGTACCATCTACCACCCACAGCCCCATTAACATATACCATCTACCACCTACAGCCCCCTCATCATGTACCATCTACCACCTACAGCCCCCTCATCATATACCATCTACCACCCACAGCCCCCTCATTGTGTACCATCTACCACCCACAGCATCCTCATCATATACCATCTACCACCCACAGCCCCCTCATCGTGTACCATCTACCACCCACAGCATCCTCATCATATACCATCTACCACCTACAGCCCCCTCATCATGTACCATCTACCACCTACAGCATCCTCATCATATACCATCTACCACCCACAGCCCCCTCATCGTGTACCATCTACCACCCACAGCATCCTCATCATATACCATCTACCACCCACAGCCCCCTCATCGTGTACCATCTACAACCCACAGCATCCTCATCATGTACCATCTACCACCCACAGCCCCCTCATCATGTACCATCTACCACCTACAGCCCCCTCATCATGTACCATCTACCACCTACAGCATCCTCATCATGTACCATCTACCACCCACAGCCCCCTCATCATGTGCCATCTACCACCTACAGCATCCTCATCATATACCATCTACCACCTACAGCCCCCTCATCATGTACCATCTACCACCCACAGCCCCCTCATCATGTACCATCTACCACCCACAGCCCCCTCATCATGTACCATCTACCACCCACAGCCCCCTCATCATGTACCATCTACCACACACAGCCCCCTCATCATGTACCATCTACCACACACAGCCCCCTCATCATGTACCATCTACCACCTACAGCCCCCTCATCATGTACCATCTACCACCTACAGCTCCCTCATCATGTACCATCTACCACCCACAGCCCCCTCATCATGTACCATCTACCACCTACAGCCCCCTCATCATGTACCATCTACCACTTACAGCCCCCTCATCATGTACCATCTACCACCTACAGCCCCCTCATCATGTACCACCTACAGCCCCCTCATCATGTACCATCTACCACCCACAGCCCCCTCATCATGTACCATCTACCACCCACAGCCCCCTCATCATGTACCATCTACCACCTACAGCCCCCTCATCATGTAACATCTACCACCTACAGCCCCCTCATCATATACCATCTACCACCTACAGCCCCCTCATCATGTACCATCTACCACCTACAGCCCCCTCATCATGTACCATCTACCACCTACAGCCCCATTAACATATACCATCTACCACCTACAGCCCCCTCATCATGTACCATCTACCACCTACAGCCCCATTAACATATACCATCTACCACCTACAGCCCCCTCATCATATACCATCTACCACCTACAGCCCCCTCATCGTGTACCATCTACCACCTACAGCCCCATTAACATATACCATCTACCACCTACAGCCCCATTAACATATACCATCTACCACCTACAGCCCCCTCATCGTGTACCATCTACCACCTACAGCCCCCTCATCGTGTACCATCTACCACCCACAGCATCCTCATTATGTACCATCTACCACCCACAGCCCCATTAATATATACCATCTACCACCTACAGCCCCCTCATCATGTACCATCTACCACCTACAGCCCCCTCATCATATACCATCTACCACCCACAGCCCCTCATTGTGTACCATCTACCACCCACAGCATCCTCATCATATACCATCTACCACCCACAGCCCCCTCATCGTGTACCATCTACCACCCACAGCATCCTCATCATATACCATCTACCACCTACAGCCCCCTCATCATGTACCATCTACCACCTACAGCATCCTCATCATATACCATCTACCGCCCACAGCCCCCTCATCGTGTACCATCTACCACCCACAGCATCCTCATCATATACCATCTACCACCCACAGCCCCCTCATCGTGTACCATCTACAACCCACAGCATCCTCATCATGTACCATCTACCACCCACAGCACCCTCATCATGTACCATCTACCACCTACAGCCCCCTCATCATGTACCATCTACCACCTACAGCATCCTCATCATGTACCATCTACCACCCACAGCCCCCTCATCATGTGCCATCTACCACCTACAGCATCCTCATCATATACCATCTACCACCTACAGCCCCCTCATCATGTACCATCTACCACCTACAGCCCCCTCATCATGTACCATCTACCACCTACAGCCCCCTCATCATGTACCATCTACCACCTACAGCCCCCTCATCATGTACCATCTACCACCTACAGCCCCCTCATCATGTACCATCTACCACCTACAGCCCCTCATCATGTACCATCTACCACCTACAGCCCCCTCATCATGTACCATCTACCACCTACAGCATCCTCATCATGTACCATCTACCACCTACAGCCCCCTCATCATGTACCATCTACCACCTACAGCCCCTCATCATGTACCATCTACCACCTACAGGCCCCTCATCATGTACCATCTACCACCTACAGCCCCCTCATCATGTACCATCTACCACCTACAGCCCCCTCATCATGTACCATCTACCACCTACAGCCCCCTCATCATGTACCATCTACCACCTACAGCCCCCTCATCATGTACCATCTACCACCTACAGCCCCCTCATCATGTACCATCTACCACCTACAGCCCCCTCATCATGTGCCATCTACCACCCACAGCCCCCTCATCATGTGCCATCTACCACCCACAGCCCCCTCATCATGTGCCATCTACCACCCACAGCCCCCTCATCATGTGCCATCTACCATCCACAGCCCCCTCATCATGTACCATCTACCACCCACAGCCCCCTCATCATGTGCCATCTACCATCCACAGCCCCCTCATCATGTGCCATCTACCACCCACAGCCCCCTCATCATGTGCCATCTACCACCCACAGCCCCCTCATCATGTACCATCTACCACCCACAGCCCCTCATCATGTGCCATCTACCATCCACAGCCCCCTCTTCATGTGCCATCTACCATCCACAGCCCCCTCATCATGTACCATCTACCACCTACAGCATCCTCATCATGTGCCATCTACCACCCACAGCCCCCTCATCATGTACCATCTACCACCTACAGCATCCTCATCATGTACCATCTACCACCCACAGCCCCCTCATCATGTGCCATCTACCACCCACAGCCCCCTCATCATGTACCATCTACCACCTACAGCATCCTCATCATGTACCATCTACCACCCACAGCCCCCTCATCATGTGCCATCTAACACCTACAGCATCCTCATCATATACCATCTACCACCTACAGCCCCCTCATCATGTACCATCTACCACCTACAGCCCCCCTCATCATGTACCATCTACCACCTACAGCCCCCTCATCATGTACCATCTACCACCTACAGCCCCCTCATCATGTACCATCTACCACCTACAGCCCCCTCATCATGTGCCATCTACCACCCACAGCCCCCTCATCATGTGCCATCTACCACCCACAGCCCCCTCATCATGTGCCATCTACCACCCACAGCCCCCTCATCATGTGCCATCTACCATCCACAGCCCCCTCATCATGTACCATCTACCACCTACAGCCCCCTCATCATGTACCATCTACCACCCACAGCCCCCTCATCATGTACCATCTACCACCCACAGCCCCCTCATCATGTACCATCTACCACCCACAGCCCCCTCATCATGTACCATCTACCACCCACAGCCCCCTCATCATGTGCCATCTACCATCCACAGCCCCCTCATCATGTACCATCTACCACCTACAGCCCCCTCATCATGTACCATCTACCACCCACAGCCCCCTCATCATGTACCATCTACCACCCACAGCCCCCTCATCATGTACCATCTACCACCTACAGCCCCCTCATCATGTACCATCTACCACCCACAGCCCCCTCATCATGTACCATCTACCACCCACAGCCCCCTCATCATGTACCATCTACCACCCACAGCCCCTCATCATGTGCCATCTACCACCCACAGCCCCCTCATCATGTACCATCTACCACCCACAGCCCCCTCATCATGTGCCATCTACCATCCACAGCCCCCTCATCATGTGCCATCTACCACCCACAGCCCCCTCATCATGTGCCATCTACCACCCACAGCCCCCTCATCATGTACCATCTACCACCCACAGCCCCCTCATCATGTGCCATCTACCATCCACAGCCCCCTCATCATGTGCCATCTACCACCCACAGCCCCCTCATCATGTGCCATCTACCACCCACAGCCCCCTCATCATGTACCATCTACCACCCACAGCCCCCTCATCATGTGCCATCTACCATCCACAGCCCCCTCATCATGTGCCATCTACCATCCACAGCCCCCTCATCATGTACCATCTACCACCTACAGCATCCTCATCATGTGCCATCTACCACCCACAGCCCCCTCATCATGTACCATCTACCACCTACATCATCCTCATCATGTACCATCTACCACCCACAGCCCCCTCATCATGTGCCATCTACCACCCACAGCCCCCTCATCATGTACCATCTACCACCTACAGCATCCTCATCATGTACCATCTACCACCCACAGCCCCTCATCATGTGCCATCTACCACCTACAGCATCCTCATCATATACCATCTACCACCTACAGGCCCCTCATCATGTACCATCTACCACCTACAGCCCCCTCATCATGTACCATCTACCACCTACAGCCCCCTCATCATGTACCATCTACCACCTACAGCCCCCTCATCATGTACCATCTACCACCTACAGCCCCCTCATCATGTGCCATCTACCACCCACAGCCCCCTCATCATGTGCCATCTACCACCCACAGCCCCCTCATCATGTGCCATCTACCACCCACAGCCCCCTCATCATGTGCCATCTATCATCCACAGCCCCCTCATCATGTACCATCTACCACCCACAGCCCCCTCATCATGTACCATCTACCACCTACAGCCCCATTAACATATACCATCTACCACCACAGCCCCCTCATCGTGTACCATCTACCACCTACAGCCCCATTAACATATACCATCTACCACCTACAGCCCCATTAACATATACCATCTACCACCTACAGCCCCATTAACATATACCATCTACCACCCACAGCCCCCTCATCGTGTACCATCTACCACACACAGCCCCCTCATCATGTGCCATCTATCATCCACAGCCCCTCATCATGTACCATCTACCACCCACAGCCCCCTCATCATGTGCCATCTATCATCCACAGCCCCCTCATCATGTACCATCTACCACCCACAGCCCCCTCATCATGTACCATCTACCACCTACAGCCCCATTAACATATACCATCTACCACCCACAGCCCCCTCATCGTGTACCATCTACCACCTACAGCCCCATTAACATATACCATCTACCACCTACAGCCCCATTAACATATACCATCTACCACCTACAGCCCCATTAACATATACCATCTACCACCCACAGCCCCCTCATCGTGTACCATCTACCACCTACAGCCCATTAACATATACCATCTACCACCTACAGCCCCATTAACATATACCATCTACCACCTACAGCCCCATTAACATATACCATCTACCACCCACAGCCCCCTCATCGTGTACCATCTACCACACACAGCCCCCTCATCATGTACCATCTACCACCCACAGCCCCCTCATCATGTACCATCTACCACCTACAGCATCCTCATCATGTACCATCTACCACCCACAGCCCCCTCATCATGTACCATCTACCACCTACAGCCCCCTCATCATGTACCATCTACCACCTACAGCCCCCTCATCATATACCATCTACCACCTACAGCATCCTCATCATGTACCATCTACCACCTACAGCCCCTCATCATATACCATCTACCACCTACAGCATCCTCATCATGTACCATCTACCACCTACAGCATCCTCATCATGTACCACCTACAGCATCCTCATCATGTACCATCTACCACCTACAGCATCCTCATTATGTACCATCTACCACCTACAGCATCCTCATCATGTACCATCTACCACCTACAGCATCCTCATCATGTACCATCTACCACCTACAGCATCCTCATTATGTACCATCTACAACCTACAGCATCCTCATTATGTACCGTCTACCACCCACAGCCCCCTCATCGTGTAACATCTACCACCCACAGCATCCTCATTATGTACCATCTACCACCTACAGCATCCTCATCATGTACCATCTACCACCTACAGCATCCTCATTATGTACCATCTACCACCTACAGCATCCTCATCATGTACCATCTACCACCTACAGCCCCCTCATCATGTACCATCTACCACCTACAGCATCCTCTTTATGTACCGTCTACCACCCACAGCCCCCTCATCGTGTAACATCTACCACCCACAGCATCCTCATTATGTACCATCTACCACCCACAGCCCCCTCATCATGTACCATCTACCACCCACAGCCCCCTCATCATGTACCATCTACCACCCACAGCATCCTCATCATGTACCATCTACCACCCACAGCCCCCTCATCATGTACCATCTACCACCTACAGCCCCCTCATCATGTACCATCTACCACCCACAGCATCCTCATCATGTACCATCTACCACCCACAGCATCCTCATCATGTACCATCTACCACCTACAGCCCCCTCATCATGTACCATCTACCACCCACAGCATCCTCATCATGTACCATCTACCACCTACAGCCCCCTCATCATGTACCATCTACCACCTACAGCATCCTCATCATATACCATCTACCACCTACAGCCCCCTCATCATGTACCATCTACCACCTACAGCCCCCTCATCATGTACCATCTACCACCTACAGCCCCCTCATCATGTACCATCTACCACCCACAGCCCCCTCATCATGTACCATCTACCACCTACAGCCCCCTCATCATGTACCATCTACCACCTACAGCCCCCTCATCATGTACCATCTACCACCCACAGCCCCCTCATCATGTACCATCTACCACCTACAGCCCCCTCATCATGTACCATCTACCACCTACAGCCCCCTCATCGTGTACCATCTACCACCCACAGCCCCCTCATCATGTACCATCTACCACCCACAGCCCCCTCATCATGTACCATCTACCACCCACAGCCCCCTCATCATGTACCATCTACCACCTACAGCCCCTCATCATGTACCATCTACCACCTACAGCATCCTCATCATGTACCATCTACCACCTACAGCCCCCTCATCATGTACCATCTACCACCTACAGCCCCCTCATCATGTACCATCTACCACCCACAGCCCCCTCATCATGTACCATCTACCACCTACAGCCCCCTCATCATGTACCATCTACCACCTACAGCCCCCTCATCATGTACCATCTACCACCCACAGCCCCCTCATCATGTACCATCTACCACCTACAGCCCCCTCATCATGTACCATCTACCACCTACAGCCCCCTCATCATGTACCATCTACCACCTACAGCCCCCTCATCGTGTACCATCTACCACCCACAGCCCCCTCATCATGTACCATCTACCACCTACAGCCCCCCCATCATGTACTATCTACCACACACAGCCCCTCATCATGTACCATCTACCACCTACAGCCCCCTCATCATATACCATCTACCACCTACAGCCCCCTCATCGTGTACCATCTACCACCCACAGCCCCCTCATCATGTACCATCTACCACACACAGCCCCCTCATCATGTACCATCTACCACCTACAGCCCCCTCATCATGTACCATCTACCACCTACAGCCCCCTCATCATGTACTATCTACCACCTACAGCCCCCTCATCATGTGCCATCTACCACCCACAGCCCCCTCATCATGTACCATCTACCACCTACAGCCCCCTCATCATGTACCATCTACCACCTACAGCCCCCTCATCATATACCATCTACCACCTACAGCCCCCTCATCATGTGCCATCTACCACCCACAGCCCCCTCATCATGTACCATCTACCACCTACAGCCCCCTCATCATGTACCATCTACCACCTACAGCCCCCTCATCATGTGCCATCTACCACCTACAGGCCCCTCATCATGTACCATCTACCACCCACAGCCCCCTCATCATGTACCATCTACCACCCACAGCCCCCTCATCATGTACCATCTACCACCTACAGCCCCCTCGTCATGTACCATCTACCACCTACAGCCCCCTCGTCATGTACCATCTACCACCTACAGCCCCCTCATCATGTACCATCTACCACCTACAGCCCCCTCATCATGTACCATCTACCACCCACAGCCCCCTCATCATGTACCATCTACCACCCACAGCCCCCTCATCATGTACCATCTACCACCTACAGCCCCCTCATCATGTACCATCTACCACCTACAGCCCCCTCATCATGTACCATCTACCACCTACAGCCCCCTCATCATGTACCATCTACCACACACAGCCCCCTCATCATGTACCATCTACCACCTACAGCCCCCTCATCATGTACCATCTACCACCTACAGCCCCCTCATCATGTACCATCTACCACCTACAGCCCCCTCATCATGTACCATCTACCACCTACAGCCCCCTCATCATATACCATCTACCACCTACAGCCCCCTCATCATGTACCATCTACCACCTACAGCCCCCTCATCATGTACCATCTACCACCTACAGCCCCCTCATCATGTACCATCTACCACCTACAGCATCCTCATCATGTACCATCTACCACCTACAGCCCCCTCATCATGTACCATCTACCACCTACAGCATCCTCATCATATACCATCTACCACCTACAGCCCCCTCATCATGTACCATCTACCACCTACAGCCCCCTCATCATGTACCATCTACCACCTACAGCCCCCTCATCATGTACCATCTACCACCTACAGCATCCTCATCATATACCATCTACCACCCACAGCCCCCTCATCATGTACCATCTACCACCCACAGCCCCCTCATCATGTACCATCTACCACCCACAGCCCCCTCATCATGTACCATCTACCACCCACAGCCCCCTCATCATGTACCATCTACCACCCACAGCATCCTCATCATATACCATCTACCACCCACAGCCCCTCATCATGTACCATCTACCACCCACAGCCCCCTCATCATGTACCATCTACCACCCACAGCCCCCTCATCATGTACCATCTACCACCCACAGCCCCCTCATCATGTACCATCTACCACCCACAGCCCCCTCATCATGTACCATCTACCACCCACAGCCCCCTCATCATGTACCATCTACCACCCACAGCCCCCTCATCATGTACCATCTACCACCCACAGCCCCCTCATCATGTAACATCTACCACCTACAGCCCCCTCATCATGTACCATCTACCACCCACAGCCCCCTCATCATGTACCATCTACCACCTACAGCCCCCTCATCATGTACCATCTACCACCTACAGCCCCTCATCATGTACCATCTACCACCTACAGCCCCCTCATCATGTACCATCTACCACCTACAGCCCCCTCATCATGTACCATCTACCACCTACAGCCCCCTCATCATATACCATCTACCACCTACAGCCCCCTCATCATGTACCATCTACCATCCACAGCATCCTCATCATGTACCATCTACCACCTACAGCCCCCTCATAATATACCATCTACCACACACAGCCCCCTCATCATGTACCATCTACCACCCTCAGCATCCTCATCATATACCATCTACCACCCACAGCCCCCTCATCATGTACCATCTACCACCCACAGCATCCTCATCATATACCATCTACCACCCACAGCCCCCTCATCATGTACTATCTATCACACACAGCTCCCTCATCATGTACCATCTACCACCCACAGCTCCCTCATCATGTACCATCAACCACACACAGCCCCCTCATAATATACCATCTACCATCCACAGCTCCGTCTCGCAGCAGTACCAGCTCCACCAATGATGAGCTCGACTTTGAATTTGCCAGGCCTACACAGAGCAAGTCCGTGGGCCACAAGAAGGCAAGTTCTGTCTCCAGTGCAGGCAGCAAGAAGCCCCTTTCTTCACCAACTACAGCAAGTAAGTCTTTGTGAGGAGTCATGGTCTTTGTGAGGAGTCATGATTTTTGTGAGGAGTCATGGTCTGTGTGAGGTGTTATGGTCTTTGTGAGAAGTCATGGTCTTTGTGAGGAGTCATGATTTTTGTGAGGAGTCATGGTCTTTGTGAGGAGTCATGGTCTTTGTGAGGAGTCATGGTCTTTGTGAGGAGTCATGGTCTTTGTGAGGAGTCATGGTCTTTGTGAGGAGTCATGGTCTTTGTGAGGAGTCATGGTCTTTCTGAGGAGTCATGGTCTGTGTGAGGAGTCATGGTCTTTGTGAGGAGTCATGGTCTTTCTGAGGAGTCATGGTCTTTCTGAGGAGTCATGGTCTGTGTGAGGTGTCATGATTTTTGTGAGGCATCATTGTATGTGTGAGGTGTTATGGTCTTTGTGAGAGGTCATGGTCTTTGTGAGGAGTCATGATCTTTTTGAGTAGTCATGATCTTAGTGATAAGTCATGATCTTTGTGAGAAATCATGGTCTTTGTGAGTAGTCAAGGTCTTTTTTTTAAGAAGTCATGATCTTTTTGAGAAGCCATGATCTTTTTTAGAAGTAATGGTCTTTGTGAGAAGTCATGATCTTTGTCAGGAGTCATGGTCTTTGTGAGGAGTCATGGTCTTTGTGAGAAGTCATGGTCTTTGTGAGAAGTCATGGTCTTTGTGAGAAGTCATGGTCTTTTATTAGAAGACACTGTCTTTTTGAGAAGTCATGATCTTTGTGAGGAGTCATGGTTTTTGTGAGAAGTCATGGTCTTTGTGAGGAAATTGATGGTTTGTTTTCTCTGTCTGCTAGACTCATAAATTGATGGTTTGTTTTCTCTGTCTGCTAGACTCATAAATTGATGGTTTGTTTTCTCTGTCTGCTAGACTCATAAATTGATGGTTTGTTTTCTCTGTCTGCTAGACTCATAAATTGATGGTTTGTTTTCTCTGTCTGCTAGACTCATAAATTGATGGTTTGTTTTCTCTGTCTGCTAGACTCATAAATTGATGGTTTGTTTTCTCTGTCTGCTAGACTCATAAATTGATGGTTTGTTTTCTCTGTCTGCTAGACTCATAAATTGATGGTTTGTTTTCTCTGTCTGCTAGACTCATAAATTGATGGTTTGTTTTCTCTGTCTGCTAGACTCATAAATTGATGGTTTGTTTTCTCTGTCTGCTAGACTCATAAATTGATGGTTTGTTTTCTCTGTCTGCTAGACTCATAAATTGATGGTTTGTTTTCTCTGTCTGCTAGACTCATAAATTGATGGTTTGTTTTCTCTGTCTGCTAGACTCATAAATTGATGGTTTGTTTTCTCTGTCTGCTAGACTCATAAATTGATGGTTTGTTTTCTCTGTCTGCTAGACTCATAAATTGATGGTTTGTTTTCTCTGTCTGCTAGACTCATAAATTGATGGTTTGTTTTCTCTGTCTGCTAGACTCATAAATTGATGGTTTGTTTTCTCTGTCTGCTAGACTCATAAATTGATGGTTTGTTTTCTCTGTCTGCTAGACTCATAAATTGATGGTTTGTTTTCTCTGTCTGCTAGACTCATAAATTGATGGTTTGTTTTCTCTGTCTGCTAGACTCATAAATTGATGGTTTGTTTTCTCTGTCTGCTAGACTCATAAATTGATGGTTTGTTTTCTCTGTCTGCTAGACTCATAAATTGATGGTTTGTTTTCTCTGTCTGCTAGACTCATAAATTGATGGTTTGTTTTCTCTGTCTGCTAGACTCATAAATTGATGGTTTGTTTTCTCTGTCTGCTAGACTCATAAATTGATGGTTTGTTTTCTCTGTCTGCTAGACTCATAAATTGATGGTTTGTTTTCTCTGTCTGCTAGACTCATAAATTGATGGTTTGTTTTCTCTGTCTGCTAGACTCATAAATTGATGGTTTGTTTTCTCTGTCTGCTAGACTCATAAATTGATGGTTTGTTTTCTCTGTCTGCTAGACTCATAAATTGATGGTTTGTTTTCTCTGTCTGCTAGACTCATAAATTGATGGTTTGTTTTCTCTGTCTGCTAGACTCATAAATTGATGGTTTGTTTTCTCTGTCTGCTAGACTCATAAATTGATGGTTTGTTTTCTCTGTCTGCTAGACTCATAAATTGATGGTTTGTTTTCTCTGTCTGCTAGACTCATAAATTGATGGTTTGTTTTCTCTGTCTGCTAGACTCATAAATTGATGGTTTGTTTTCTCTGTCTGCTAGACTCATAAATTGATGGTTTGTTTTCTCTGTCTGCTAGACTCATAAATTGATGGTTTGTTTTCTCTGTCTGCTAGACTCATAAATTGATGGTTTGTTTTCTCTGTCTGCTAGACTCATAAATTGATGGTTTGTTTTCTCTGTCTGCTAGACTCATAAATTGATGGTTTGTTTTCTCTGTCTGCTAGACTCATAAATTGATGGTTTGTTTTCTCTGTCTGCTAGACTCATAAATTGATGGTTTGTTTTCTCTGTCTGCTAGACTCATAAATTGATGGTTTGTTTTCTCTGTCTGCTAGACTCATAAATTGATGGTTTGTTTTCTCTGTCTTCTAGACTCATAAATTGATGGTTTGTTTTCTCTGTCTGCTAGACTCATAAATTGATGGTTTGTTTTCTCTGTCTGCTAGACTCAAAAATTGATGGTTTGTTTTCTCTGTCTGCTAGACTCATAAATTGATGGTTTGTTTTCTCTGTCTGCTAGACTCATAAATTGATGGTTTGTTTTCTCTGTCTGCTAGACTCATAAATTGATGGTTTGTTTTCTCTGTCTGCTAGACTCATAAATTGATGGTTTGTTTTCTCTGTCTGCTAGACTCATAAATTGATGGTTTGTTTTCTCTGTCTGCAGCTGCAGCAGGGGCTGGATCTGGTGCTGTGGACGAGGAGTTGTTTATCAAATCTTTTGAGGATGTTCCAAAAATTAAGGTCAGTTTGGAGTTGGTGATGTTAGGGGTTGTTGTTGGTGGTGATGTTAGGGGTTGTTGGTGGTGGTGATGTTAGGGGTTGTTGGTGATGTTAGGGGTTGTTGGTGGCGGTAGGCGATGTTGGTGATGTTAGGGGTTGTTGGTGGCGGTAGGCGATGTTGATGATGGTAGTGGTTGTTGGTGGTGGTGGTAGGGGTTGTTGGTTGCGGTAGGCGATGTTGATGATGGTAGGGGTTATTGATGGTGGTGATGTTAGGGGTTGTTGGTGATGTTAGGGGTTGTTGGTGGTGGTAGGTGTTGTTGATGATGGTAGGGGTTGTTGGTGGTGGTGGTAGGGGTTGTTGGTGATGGTAGGGGTTGTTGGTGGCGGTAGGCGATGTTGATGATGGTAGGGGTTGTTGGTGATGTTAGGGTTTATTGGTGGTGTTAGGGGTTGTTGGTGGTGTTAGGGTTTATTGGTGGTGTTAGGGGTTGTTGGTGGTGTTAGGGGTTGTTGGTGGTGGTAGGGTTGTTGGTGGTGGTAGGGGTTGTTGGTGGTGTTTGGGATTGTTGGTGATTTTAGGGGTTGTTGGTGGTGGTGATGTTAGGGGTTGTTGGTGATGTTAGGGGTTGTTGGTGGTGGTAGAGGTTGGTGATGTTAGGGGTTGTTGGTGGTGTTGGGGGTTGCTACCCTTCCTCTCCACAGAACTAATCTACCACTGCCCTCCCTCTCCACAGACCTTACCTACCACTACCCTCCCTCTCCACAGACCTAACTTACCACTGCCCTCCCTCTCCACAGACCTAATTTACCACTGCCCTCCCTCTCCACAGACCTAACTTACCACTGCCCTCCCTCTCCACAGACCTAACTTATCACTACCCTCCCTCTCCACAGACCTAACTTACCACTACCCTCCCTCTCCACAGACTTAACCTATCACTGCCCTCCCTCTCCACAGACCTAACCTACCACTGCCCTCCCTCTCCACAGACCTAACTTACCACTGCCCTCCCTCTCCACAGACCTAACTTACCACTGCCCTCCCTCTCCACAGACCTAACTTACCACTGCCCTCCCTCTCCACAGACCTAACTTATCACTACCCTCCCTCTCCACAGACCTAACCTACCACTGCCCTCCCTCTCCACAGACTTAACCTATCACTGCCCTCCCTCTCCACAGACCTAACCTACCACTGCCCTCCCTCTCCACAGACCTAACCTACCACTGCCCTCCCTCTCCACAGACCTAACCTACCACTGCCCTCCCTCTCCACAGACCTAACCTACCACTACCCTCCCTCTCCACAGACCTAATCTACCACTGCCCTCCCTCTCCACAGACCTAACCTACCACTGCCCTCCCTCTCCACAGACCTAACCTAACACTGCCCTCCCTCTCCACAGACCTAACCTACCACTACCCTCCCTCTCCACAGACCTAACCTACCACTGCCCTCCCTCTCCACAGACCTAACTTACCACTGCCCTCCCTCTCCACAGACCTAACTTACCACTGCCCTCCCTCTCCACAGACCTAACTTATCACTACCCTCCCTCTCCACAGACCTAACTTACCACTACCCTCCCTCTCCACAGACTAACCTATCACTGCCCTCCCTCTCCACAGACCTAACCTACCACTACCCTCCCTCTCCACAGACCTAACCTACCACTACTCTCCCTCTCCACAGATATACTCCTCCAGGGACATCCAGGAGCAGATGGTGAAGGTCAAAGAGACACTGCTAGACTCCAACGTAACATGGGAGAAGAGGATTGACCACGTGAGCGTCTCATCTACAACCCACCACCACCACCTACTTTTGTCATCTTTTATCATAAAGATCTTCATTGAGATTCTCATCAGCTACCACCACCACCTTCTACTTTTGTCATCTTTATCATAAAGATCTTCATTGAGATTCTCATCACCTACCACCATCACCACCTTCTACTTTTGTCATCTTTTATCATAAAGATCTTCATTGAGATTCTCATCAGCTACCACCACCACCACCTTCTACTTTTGTCATCTTTTATCATAAAGATCTTCATTGAGATTCTCATCAGCTACCACCACCACCACCTTCTACTTTTGTCATCTTTTATCATAAAGATCTTCATGGAGATTCTCATCACCTACCACCATCACCACCTTCTACTTTTGTCATCTTTTATCATAAAGATCTTCATTGAGATTCTCATCAGCTACCACCACCACCACATTCTTGCTGAGTTAGGCCAACATGTTCTCAACATTCTTGTTTTTATCTATTTTTGTTGTGTTAGATGTCTGTTGTCATGGTTACCACTGGCTGGTAGTCTGTTTACATGGTTACTAATGGCTGGTCATCTATTGCCATGGTTACTAATGGCTGGCTGTCTGTTGTCATGGTTACCACTGGCTGGTAGTCTGTTTACATGGTTACTAATGGCTGGTCGTCTGTTGCCATGGTTACCTCTGACCTATTTGCTGGAATTTTTCCAAATGGGCAGGACCCATTGGTTCAAGTTGAGCCATTGGGTCCAGATAATTATGAACAAAACATGGAGCTGTTAAACATGATCAGAATACCGATGTGGATAACCTTCTGCTAGGGTATTCTAGAAATATAAATTATAGCTGTCGAGGTTGTGCTAAATGAGTTGAGCTGGTAGGATCCTTGGAAGTAGGAATGATAATTCATCATGCTAAGTGACCTTACAAGGTATAATATATATATAATATGTATAATATATAATTATAAGGTAACGACCTTGAACTCGCCATATCTGAGCATTCATTACTCCCCCTGTATCTGAGCTTTTGTTACTCCTCCTGTATCTGAGCTTTTGTTACTCCTCCTGTATCTGAGCTTTTGTTACTCCTCCTGTATCTGAGCTTTTGTTACTCCTCCTGTATGAGCTTTTGTTACTCCTCCTGTATCTGAGCTTTTGTTACTCCTCCTGTATCTGAGCTTTTGTTACTCCTCCTGTATCTGAGCATTCATTACTCCCCCTGTATCTGAGCATTCATTACTCCCCCTGTATCTGAGCTGTTGTTACTCCCCCTGTATCTGAGCTTTTGTTACTCCCCCTGTATCTGAGCTTTTGTTACTCCTCCTGTATCTGAGCTTTTGTTACTCCCCCTGTATCTGAGCTTTTGTTACTCCCCCTGTATCTGAGCTTTTGTTACTCCCCCTGTATCTGGGCTGTTGTTACTCCCCCTGTATCTGAGCTGTTGTTACTCCCCCTGTATCTGAGCTGTTGTTACTCCCCCTGTATCTGGGCTGTTGTTACTCCCCTGTATCTGAGCTGTTGTTACTCCCCCTCTGTCTAATGTGTAATTATAGCTGTCGAGGTTGTGCTAAATGAGTTGAGCTGGTAGGATCCTTGGAAGTAGGAATGATAATTCATCATGCTAAGTGACCTTACAAGGTTATAAGATAACGACCTTGAACTCGCCATATCTGAGCATTCATTACTCCCCCTGTATCTGAGCTTTTGTTACTCCCCCTGTATCTGAGCTTTTGTTACTCCCCCTGTATCTGAGCTTTTGTTACTCCCCCTGTAAAAAAGTAAAGTACCCCCGTCATGCCAAGTGGCGTATAGGGAAATATGGTGTTAGTGACCCTATATTTTACAGACCTTCAGCACATGATTTTTTGGGTAATGTGGTCAGTATTACGCCCATGCTGCTTTACTTTCCCAGAAAAAAGTCTGGTACCCATTTAAGGCTGGGTGAACCTGGAGCCGTCGGTTGGGATCGAACCCTACCCCTTGTCCGTGGTAGTCCAGTTCACTAACCACTGAGCTATCACGGCTCCCTACTCCCCCTGTATCTGAGCTTTTGTTACTCCTCCTGTATCTGAGCTTTTGTTACTCCCCCTGTATCTGAGCTGTTGTTACTCCCCCTGTATCTGAGCTTTTGTTACTCCCCCTGTATCTGAGCTATTGTTACTCCCCCTGTATCTGAGCTGTTGTTACTCCCCCTGTATCTGAGCTGTTGTTACTCCCCCTGTATCTGAGCTGTTGTTACTTCCCCTCTGTCTAATGTGTAAGATCATTTATCTGATGTCTCCCTGTTATAGTTTGTCATAACTCACAACTGTTGATGTATCTCCCTGTTATAGTTTGTCATAACTCACAACTGTTAATGTATCTCCCTGTTATAGTCTGTCATAACTCACAACTGTTGATGTATCTCCCTGTTATAGTTTCTCATAACTCACAACTGTTGATGTATCTCCCTGTTATAGTTTGTCATAACTCATAACTGTTAATGTATCTCCCTATTATAGTTTCTCATAACTCACAACTGTTGATGTATCTCCCTGTTATAGTTTGTCATAACTCACAACTGTTGATGTATCTCCCTGTTATAGTCTGTCATAAATCACAACTGTTGATGTATCTCCCTGTTATAGTTTGTCATAACTCACAACTGTTGATGTATCTCCCTGTTATAGTTTGTCATAACTCACAAGTGTTAATGTATCTCCCTGTTATAGTTTGTCATAACTCACAACTGTTGATGTATCTCCCTGTTATAGTTTGTCATAACTCACAACTGTTAATGTATCTCCCTGTTATAGTTTGTCATAACTCCAACTGTTGATGTATCTCCCTGTTATAGTTTGTCATAACTCACAACTGTTAATGTATCTCCCTGTTATAGTTTGTCATAACTCACAACTGTTGATGTATCTCCCTGTTATAGTTTGTCATAACTCACAACTGTTGATGTATCTCCCTGTTATAGTTTGTCATAACTCACAACTGTTGATGTATCTCCCTGTTATAGTTTGTCATAACTCACAACTGTTAATGTATCTCCCTGTTATAGTTTGTCATAACTCACAACTGTTAATGTATCTCCCTGTTATAGTTTGTCATAACTCACAACTGTTGATGTATCTTCTAACATATACAGATGAAGATAGTGAGGTCTTTAGTGATTGCTGGAGCAGCAGACTATGATGACTTCTTTCAGTCACTGCGTACGTTAGAGTCAGCATTCATGATGGCTGTCAAGGACCTACGCTCACAGGTGGTGAGGGAGGGATGTGTCACAGTAGCGTAAGTTGTCTTGTCTTACTTTTGTCACAATAGTGTTGGTTGTTTTGTCTTACTTTTGTCACAATAGTGTAAGTTGTTTGTCTTACTTTTGTCACAATAGTGTAAGTTGTTTGTCTTACTTTTGTCACAATAGTGTAAGTTGTTTGTCTTACTTTTGTCACAATAGTGTAAGTTGTTTGTCTTACTTTTGTCACAATAGTGTAAGTTGTTTGTCTTACTTTTGTCACAATAGTGTAAGTTGTTTTGTCTTACTTTTGTCACAATAATGTAAGTTGTTTTGTCTTACTTTTGTCACAATAATGTAAGTTGTCTTGTCTTACTTTTGTCACAATAGTGTAAGTTGTTTGTCTTACTTTTGTCACAATAGTGTAAGTTGTCTTGTCTTACTTTTGTCACAATAGTGTAAGTTGTTTTGTCTTACTTTTGTCACAATAATGTAAGTTGTCTTGTCTTACTTTTGTCACAATAGTGTAAGTTGTCTTGTCTTACTTTTGTCACAATAGTGTAAGTTGTTTTGTCTTACTTTTGTCACAATAGTGTAAGTTGTTTGTCTTACTTTTGTCACAATAGTGTAAGTTGTTTGTCTTACTTTTGTCACAATAGTGTAAGTTGTCTTGTCTTACTTTTGTCACAATAATGTAAGTTGTCTTGTCTTACTTTTGTCACAATAGTGTAAGTTGTCTTGTCTTACTTTTGTCACAATAGTGTAAGTTGTTTGTCTTACTTTTGTCACAATAGTGTAAGTTGTCTTGTCTTACTTTTGTCACAATAGTGTAAGTTGTCTTGTCTTACTTTTGTCACAATAATGTAAGTTGTTTTGTCTTACTTTTGTCACAATAGTGTAAGTTGTCTTGTCTTACTTTTGTCACAATAGTGTTGGTTGTTTTGTCTTACTTTTGTCACAATAGTGTAAGTTGTCTTGTCTCACTTTTGTCACAATAGTGTAAGTTGTTTCTCTTACTTTTGTCACAATAGTGTAAGTTGTCTTGTCTTACTTTTGTCACAATAGTGTAAGTTGTTTGTCTTACTTTTGTCACAATAGTGTAAGTTGTTTTGTCTTACTTTTGTCACAATAGTGTAAGTTGTTTTGTCTCACTTTTGTCACAATAGTGTAAGTTGTCTTGTCTTACTTTTGTCACAATAGTGTAAGTTGTTTGTCTTACTTTTGTCACAATAGTGTTGGTTGTTTTGTCTCACTTTTGTCACAATAGTGTAAGTTGTTTTGTCTTACTTTTGTCACAATAGTGTAAGTTGTTTTGTCTCACTTTTGTCACAATAGTGTAAGTTGTTTGTCTTACTTTTGTCACAGTAGCGTAGGTTGTCTTTCGACACAATCTTACTGCAGACACCTTCAAAATAATCTTACTGCTGACACCTTCAACATAATCTTACTGCTGACACCTTCAACATAATCTTACTGCTGACACCTTCAACATAATCTTACTGCTGACACCTTCAACATAATCTTACTGCTGACACCTTCAACATAATCTTACTGCTGACACCTTCAACATAATCTTACTGCTGACACCTTCAACATAATCTTACTGCTGACACCTTCAACATAATCTTACTGCTGACACCTTCACATAATCTTACTGCTGACACCTTCAACATAATCTTACTGCTGACACCTTCAACATAATCTTACTGCTGACACCTTCAACATAATCTTACTGCTCACACCTTCAACATAATCCTGCTGCTGACACCTTCAACATAATCTTACTGCTGACACCTTCAACATAATCTTACTGCTGACACCATCAACATAATCTTACTGCTGACACCTTCAACATAATCTTACTGCTGGCATCATCAACATAATCTTGCTGCTGACACCTTCAACATAATCTTACTGCTGACACCTTCAACATAATCTTACTGATGACACCTTCAACATAATCTTACTGCTGACACCTTCAACATAATCTTACTGCTGACACCTTCAACATAATCTTACTGTTGACACCTTCAACATAATCTTACTGCTGACACCTTCAACATAATCTTACTGCTGACGCCTTCAACATAATCTTACTGCTGACGCCTTCAACATAATCTACTGCTGACACCTTCAACATAATCTTACTGCTGACACCTTCAACATAATCTTACTGCTCACACCTTCAACATAATCAGCAATGCTGACACCTTCAACATAATCTTACTGCTGACACCTTCAACATAATCTTACTGCTGACACCATCAACATAATCTTACTGCTGACACCTTCAACATAATCTTACTGCTGACATCATCAACATAATCTTGCTGCTGACACCTTCAACATAATCTTACTGCTGACACCTTCAACATAATCTTACTGATGACACCTTCAACATAATCTTACTGCTGACACCTTCAACATAATCTTACTGCTGACACCTTCAACATAATCTTACTGTTGACACCTTCAACATAATCTTACTGCTGACACCTTCAACATAATCTTACTGCTGACGCCTTCAACATAATCTTACTGCTGACGCCTTCAACATAATCTTACTGCTGACACCTTCAACATAATCTTACTGCTGACACCTTCAACATAATCTTACTGCTGACACCTTCAACATAATCCTACTGCTGACATCTTCAACATAATCCTACTGCTGACACCTTCAACATAATCTTACTGCTAACACATTCAACATAATCTTACTGCTGACACCTTCAACATAATCATACTGCTGACACCTTCAACATAATCCTACTGCTGACACCTTCAACATAATCCTACTGCTGACATCTTCAACATAATTCTATTGCTGACACCTTCAACATAATCCTGCTGCTGACACCTTCAACATAATCTTACTGCTGACACCTTCAACATAATCTTACTGCTGACACCTTCAACATAATCTTACTGCTGACACCTTCAACATAATCCTACTGCTGACACCTTCAACATAATCCTACTGCTGACACCTTCAACCTAATCCTACCGCTGACACCTTCAACATAATCCTGCTGCTGACACCTTCAACATAATCCTACTGCTGTCACCTTCAGTATAATCTTACTGCTGATACCTTCAATATAATCTTACTGCTGACACCTTCAACATAATCCTACTGCTGACATTTTCAACATAATCCTACTGCTGACATCTTCAACATAATCTTACTGCTGACATCTTCAACAAAATCCTACTGCTGACGCCTTCAACATAATCTTACTGCTGACACCTTCAACATAATCCTGCTGCTGACACCTTCAATATAATCTTACTGCTGACACCTTCAACATAATCTTACTGCTGACACCTTCAACATAATCTTACTGCTGACATCTTCAACATAATCTTACTGCTGACACCTTCAACATAATCCTACTGCTGACACCTTCAACATAATCCTGCTGCTGGCATCTTCAACATAATCCTACTGCTGACACCTTCAATATAATCTTACTGTTGACACCTTCAATATAATCTTACTGTTGACACCTTCAATATAATCTTACTGCTGACACCTTCAACATAATCTTACTGCTGACACCTTCAACATAATCTTACTGCTGACACCTTCAACATAATCTTACTGCTGACACCTTCAACATAATCTTACTGCTGACACCTTCAATATAATCTTACTGTTGACACCTTCAATATAATCTTACTGCTGACACCTTCAATATAATCTTACTGCTGACACCTTCAACATAATCCTGCTGCTGACACCTTCAACATAATCCTACTGCTGACACCTTCAACATAATCTTACTGCTGACACCTTGAACATAATCCTACTGCTGACACCTTCAACATAATCCTACTGCTGACACCTTCAACATAATCCTACTGCTGACACCTTCAACATAATCCTATTGCTGACATCATGAACATAATCCTACTGCTGACACCTTCAACATAATCTTACTGTTAACATCTTCAAGATAGTTATTTTACCCTTTGCTGTACACACAAGGCTACATTTCTTAACCATCTCTCAAATATCACTTCAATACTCTCCCACATCTTCTCATTTCTCATTCTGAAATGTGTGGTCATTGAAAAGCCATGCATTCTTGTTCTCTCCCACAAGTCAGTGTTTGTTATTACCCCTGACCATCTCCAGCTGTACTACTGGTTGTTGTCTTGTTCTCTCCCACAAGTCAGTGTTTGTTATTACCTCTGACCATCTCCAGCTGTACTACTGATTGTTGTCTTGTTCTCTCCCACAAGTCAGTGTTTGTTATTACCTCTGACCATCTCCAGCTGTACTACTGATTGTTGTCTTGTTCTCTCCAACAAGTCTGTGTTTGTTATTACCCCTGACCATCTCCAGCTGTACTACTGATTGTTGTCTTGTTCTCTCCCACAAGTCAGTGTTTGTTATTACCTCTGACCATCTCCAGCTGTACTACTGGTTGTTGTCTTGTTCTCTCCCACAAGTCTGTGTTTGTTATTACCTCTGACCATCTCCAGCTGTACTACTGGTTGTTGTCTTGTTATCTCCCACAAGTCAGTGTTTGTTATTACCTCTGACCATCTCCAGCTGTACTACTGGTTGTTGTCTTGTTCTCTCCTACAAGTCTGTGTTTGTTATTACCTCTGACCATCTCCAACTGTACTACTGGTTGTTGTCTTGTTCTCTCCTACAAGTCTGTGTCTGTTATTACCCCTGACCATCTCCAGCTGTACTACTGGTTGTTGTCTTGTTCTCTCCTACAAGTCTGTGTTTGTTATTACCCCTGACCATCTCCAGCTGTACTACTGGTTGTTGTCTTGTTCTCTCCTACAAGTCTGTGTTTGTTATTACCCCTGACCATCTCCAGCTGTACTACTGGTTGTTGTCTTGTTCTCTCCTACAAGTCTGTGTTTGTTATTACCCTGACCATCTCCAGCTGTACTGCTGGTTGTTGTCTTGTTCTCTCCTACAAGTCTGTGTCTGTTATTACATCTGACCATCTCCAGCTGTACTGCAGGTTGTTGTCTTGTTCTCTCCCACAAGTCTGTGTTTGTTATTACCTCTGACCATCTCCAACTGTACTACTGGTTGTTGTCTTGTTCTCTCCTACAAGTCTGTGTTTGTTATTACCTCTGACCATCTCCAGCTGTACTACAGGTTGTTGTCTTGTTCTCTCCTACAAGTCTGTGTTTGTTATTACCCCTGACCATCTCCAGCTGTACTACTGGTTGTTGTCTTGTTCTCTCCTACAAGTATGTGTCTGTTATTACCCCTGACCATCTCCAGCTGTACTACTGGTTGTTGTCTTGTTCTCTCCAACAAGTCTGTGTTTGTTATTACCCCTGACCATCTCCAGCTGTACTACTGGTTGTTGTCTTGTTCTCTCCAACAAGTCTGTGTCTGTTATTACCCCTGACCATCTCCAGCTGTACTACTGGTTGTTGTCTTGTTCTCTCCAACAAGTCTGTGTTTGTTATTACCCCTGACCATCTCCAGCTGTACTACTGGTTGTTGTCTTGTTCTCTCCTACAAGTATGTGTCTGTTATTACCCCTGACCATCTCCAGCTGTACTACTGGTTGTTGTCTTGTTATCTCCTACAAGTCTGTGTCTGTTATTACCCCTGACCATCTCCAGCTGTACTACTGGTTGTTGTCTTGTTCTCTCCTACAAGTATGTGTCTGTTATTACCCCTGACCATCTCCAGCTGTACTACTGGTTGTTGTCTTGTTCTCTCCTACAAGTCTGTGTTTGTTATTACCCCTGACCATCTCCAGCTGTACTACTGGTTGTTGTCTTGTTCTCTCCCACAAGTCTGTGTTTGTTATTACCTCTGACCATCTCCAGCTGTACTACTGGTTGTTGTCTTGTTCTCTCCCACAAGTCTGTGTTTGTTATTACCTCTGACCATCTCCAGCTGTACTGCTGGTTGTTGTCTTGTTATCTCCAACAAGTCTGTGCCTGTTATTACCTCTGACCATCTCCAGCTGTACTGCTGGTTGTTGTCTTGTTCTCTCCCACAAGTCTGTGTCTGTTATTACCCCTGACCATCTCCAGATGTACTACTGGTTGTTGTCTTGTTTTCTCCTACAAGTCTGTGTTTGTTATTACCCCTGACCATCTCCAGCTGTACTGCTGGTTGTTGTCTTGTTCTCTCCCACAAGTCTGTGTCTGTTATTACCCCTGACCATCTCCAGCTGTACTACTGGTTGTTGTCTTGTTATCTCCTACAAGTCTGTGTCTGTTATTACCCCTGACCATCTCCAGCTGTACTACTGGTTGTTGTCTTGTTATCTCCCACAAGTCTGTGTTTGTTATTACCTATGACCATCTCCAGCTGTACTACTGCTTGTTGTCTTGTTCTCTCCAACAAGTCTGTGTCTGTTATTACCCCTGACCATCTCCAGCTGTACTGCTGGTTGTTGTCTTGTTCTCTCCAACAAGTCTGTGTTTGTTATTACCTCTGACCATCTCCAGCTGTACTGCTGGTTGTTGTCTTGTTCTCTCCAACAAGTCTGTGTCTGTTATTACCCCTGACCATCTCCAGCTGTACTGCTGGTTGTTGTCTTGTTCTCTCCAACAAGTCTGTGTCTGTTATTACCCCTGACCATCTCCAGCTGTACTACTGGTTGTTGTCTTGTTCTCTCCAACAAGTCTGTGTCTGTTATTACCCCTGACATTGTCGTCATGTGTACAGCCTAGACATCATGTTCTTATAATACCCTGTATGCACCTTATTGACTGAACTCTGCAAGCACCACAGGGTTGCCCAGCAGTGGATCCCATCTCACTGTAGAATACCAGGAAATGAGAAAGCAGATCAGTTGGCAAAGGAAGGTTCAACAGGCACACAACTAGATACACCAGTTACATACCATCATAAGAAACAGATAATGAAATCAATCAGAGGACTACAAGCCCCAAATCAGGATGCCTTTCATAATACGAATCAGAACAGCACACAATTGACTCCACAGTCACATGTATACAATATTCCAGAACGGCACTTCAACTACTTGTACATGTGGACAGGCGCCAGACTGCTGAACACATACTTCAAGACTGTACTGAATATAGTAGACTGAGGAAAACCCATTGGCCCATAGATACAACACTACAGGTGCCCCAGACTGCTGAACACATACTTCAAGACTGTACTGAATATAGTAGACTGAGGAAAACCCATTGGCCCATAGATACAACACTACAGGTGCCCCAGACTGCTGAACACATACTTCAAGACTGTACTGAATATAGTAGACTGAGGAAAATCCATTGGTCCATAGATACAACATTACAGGCGCCCCAGACTGCTGAACACATACTTCAAGACTGTACTGAATATAGTAGACTGAGGAAAATCCATTGGTCCATAGATACAACACTACAGGTGCCCCAGACTGCTGAACACATACTTCAAGACTGTACTGAATATAGTAGACTGAGGAAAACCCATTGGCCCATAGATACAACACTACAGGCGCCCCAGACTGCTGAACACATACTTCAAGACTGTACTGAATATAGTAGACTGAGGAAAATCCATTGTTCCATAGATACAACACTACAGGCGTCCCAGACTGCTGAACACATACTTCAAGACTGTACTGAATATAGTAGACTGAGGAAAACCCATTGGCCCATAGATACAACACTACAGGCGTCCCAGACTGCTGAACGCATACGTCAAGACTGTACTGAATATAGTAGACTGAGGAAAACCATTGGCCCATAGATACAACACTACAGGCGCCCCAGACTGCTGAACGCATACGTCAAGACTGTACTGAATATAGTAGACTGAGGAAAACCCATTGGCCCATAGATACAACACTACAGGCGCCCCAGACTGCTGAACGCATACGTCAAGACTGTACTGAATATAGTAGACTGAGGAAAACCATTGGCCCATAGATACAACACTACAGGCGCCCAAGACTCCTGAACACATACTTCAAGACTGTACTGAATATAGTAGACTGAGGAAAACCCATTGGCCCATAGATACAACGCTAGACAAAACTGTATGGGCCACTGCAAGAATTACAAAAGACAGTAAAATTTATACAGGAAACGACATTGCAGATATAGACAATACTTCGGGCGAACGAAAGATAGATAGATACTCTATATACTACAACATGTCAATTTTATTCCTCCATTGTTCAAACTTAAACTCATCAGCACAAACACAAAACTTAGACTATTCAAATCAAATGTACTATCAACCCTTACGTATGCGTGTGAAAGCTGGAAAACAACAAGAGATATAGAAACAAAGTTGAACGCATTGGAAAATAAATGTCTAAGGAAAATACTTGGTATAGCGTGGAACGAATTCAAAACAAACGAGGAAATTAGAGAAATCGCCAATTAACCACTAATATCTTCAGTAATAAAGAAAAGACGATGGTCATATGTTGGACACGTGATGAGAAGAGATAATAACCGAATAGCAACTGCTAGAATAAAAATTTAGCTAAGAGAAGGAGTATCTTGGGCTGTGCCCTTTGGGCCAGCTACGGCTCGAAAGGTCAATAGATAATTAGATAGATAAATAGATTGGTCAAACTTTGGATTAAAATGAAAAAAAGAAAAAAGGCAGCTCCTAAAAAACATCACAAAGAAACAATCAACATTTTTCGGGCACATCATGAGAAGAGGAAAGTTGGAATACTTGGTCACAACTGGCAAAATAAAAGGAAAGAGAGATCGTGGACGACAGAGAGAAAATACTGGATAGCTTGGTGTCATGGCATGGAAAACAGTCAACAACAGAACTGATACGATGCACTGTAGATAGAAGATTGTGGAGGGACATGATCGCCTACGACAACAGGTATGGCACGTGATAATGATGATTAAAATGAATGTATGCATCTCATCTGCAGGTACCTCTCTCAGCAGCTCGGGACCAAGTTTGACCACTTCGCGGAGTCAGTTCTTCCCTCTCTCATTAATCTCATTCCAAACAGTGCCAAAGTAATGTCTACATCCGGAATAGTCTGTATACGATTTATCATGCAGGTGAGACAAGTAGTACATAGTCTGTATACGATTTATCATGTAGGTGAGACAAGAAGTACATAGTCTGTATACGATTTATCATGCAGGTGAGACAAGTAGTACATAGTCTGTATACGATTTATCATGCAGGTGAGACAAGTAGTACATAGTCTGTATACGATTTATCATGCAGGTGAGACAAGTAGCACATAGTCTGTATATGATTTATCATGGACATCAGTCATGTAATGTTTTTAACCTTTTTTTTCATTTAGGATGAATGTCAGGCAAGTAGTGGTTAGAATGTATGTGATCTAAGATGAATGTCAGGCAAGTAGTGGTTAGAATGTATGTGATCTAAGATGAATGTCAGGCAAGTAGTGGTTAGAATGTATGTGATCTAAGATGAATGTCAGGCAAGTAGTGGTTAGAATGTATGTGATCTAAGATGAATGTCAGGCAAGTAGTGGTTAGCATGTGTGCAAGATGTATGTGATTTATGATGAATGTCGGACAAGTAGTGGTTAGAATGTATGTGATTTAAGATGAATGTCAGGCAAGTAGTGGTTAGCATGTGTGCAAGATGTATGTGATTTATGATGAATGTTGGACAAGTAGTGGTTAGAATGTATGTGATTTAAGATGAATGTCAGGCAAGTAGTGGTTAGCATGTATGTGATTTAAGATGAATGTCAGGCAAGTAGTGGTTAGCATGTATGTGATCTAAGATGAATGTCAGGCAACTAGTGGTTAGCATGTATGTGATCTAAGATGAATGTCAGGCAAGTAGTGGTTAGCATGTGTGCAAGATGTATGTGATTTATGATGAATGTTGGACAAGTAGTGGTTAGAATGTATGTGATTTAAGATGAATGTCAGGCAAGTAGTGGTTAGCATGTGTGCAAGATGTATTTGATTTATGATGAATGTCAGGCAAGTAGTGGTTAGCATGTGTGCAAGATGTATGTGATTTATGATGAATGTCGGACAAGTAGTGGTTAGAATGTATGTGATTTAAGATGAATGTCAGGCAAGTAGTGGTTAGCATGTGTGTAAGATGTATGTGATTTATGATGAATGTCAGGCAAGTAGTGGTTAGCATGTGTGCAAGATGTATGTGATTTATGATGAATGTCGGACAAGTAGTGGTTAGAATGTATGTGATTTAAGATGAATGTCAGGCAAGTAGTGGTTAGCATGTGTGCAAGATGTATGTGATTTATGATGAATGTCAGGCAAGTAGTGGTTAGCATGTATGTGATTTAAGATGAATGTCAGGCAAGTAGTGGTTAGCATGTGTGCAAGATGTATGTGATTTATGATGAATGTTGGACAAGTAGTGGTTAGAATGTATGTGATTTAAGATGAATGTCAGGCAAGTAGTGGTTAGCATGTGTGCAAGATGTATTTGATTTATGATGAATGTCAGGCAAGTAGTGGTTAGCATGTGTGCAAGATGTATGTGATTTATGATGAATGTCGGACAAGTAGTGGTTAGAATGTATGTGATTTAAGATGAATGTCAGGCAAGTAGTGGTTAGCATGTGTGTAAGATGTATGTGATTTATGATGAATGTCAGGCAAGTAGTGGTTAGCATGTGTGCAAGATGTATGTGATTTATGATGAATGTCGGACAAGTAGTGGTTAGCATGTATGTGATTTAAGATGAATGTCAGGCAAGTAGTGGTTAGCATGTGTGCAAGATGTATGTGATTTATGATGAATGTCAGGCAAGTAGTGGTTAGCATGTATGTGATTTAAGATGAATGTCAGGCAAGTAGTGGTTAGCATGTGTGCAAGATGTATGTGATTTATGATGAATGTCAGGCAAGTAGTGGTTAGCATGTGTGCAAGATGTATGTGATTTATGATGAATGTCGGACAAGTAGTGGTTAGAATGTATGTGATTTAAGATGAATGTCAGGCAAGTAGTGGTTAGCATGTGTGCAAGATGTATGTGATTTATGATGAATGTCAGGCAAGTAGTGGTTAGCATGTATGTGATTTAAGATGAATGTCAGGCAAGTAGTGGTTAGCATGTGTGCAAGATGTATGTGATTTATGATGAATGTCGGACAAGTACAAAGGTTGCTATATAGCCCACAAGAGCCTCCTCTATTTATAACCTGTTCAATGTTCCTCTATATGTGATCTTTAGGATGCAACTTTATATGTGATGTTTATGGTGCTCCTTTATGTTACCTGTTTTATCCTCTATATGTGATCTGCACGATGCTCTTCTATATGTGATCTGTACTATGCTTCTTTCTGTGTGATCTGTATGATGCTGCTCTCTATATATGTGATCTGTACAATGCTCCTCTATATGTGATCTGTATGATGCTCTTCTATATATGTGATCTGTATGATGCTGCTCTATGTGATCTGTATGATGCTCCTCTATATGTGATCAGTACGATGCTCCTCTTTATATGATCTGTACAATGTTTCTATACGTGAGCTGTACGATGCTCCTTTATATATGTGATCAGTACGATGCTCCTCTATATATGTGATCTGTACGATGCTCCTCTATATATGATCTGTACAATATTTCTATACGTGAGCTGTATGATGCTCCTCTATATATGTGATCAGTACGATGCTCCTCTATATATGATCTGTACAGTGTTTCTATACGTGAGCTGTACGATGCTCTTCCCTCCTCAGTTTGTCCATACCAGTCGACTCATTCCTATCATCACTGGCAACCTGTCATCAAAGTCTAGCATCATCCGACGGTAAGTTCTCTCCATGGTCCCTTCTCTTGTGTGACTGCTACATTGTATGACTGCTACATTGTGTGACTGCTACATTGTGTGACTGCTGCTACATTGTGTGACTGCTGCTATATTGTATGACTGCTGCATTGTGTGACTGCTACATTGTGTGACTTGTGCTACATTGTGTGAATGCTGCTACATTGTGTGACTGCTACATTGTGTGACTGCTACATTGTATGACTGCTACATTGTGTGACTGCTACATTGTATGACTGCTACATTGTGTGACTGCTGCTACATTGTGTGACTGCTACATTGTGTGACTACTACATTGTGTGACTGCTGCTACATTGTGTGAATGCTACATTGTGTGACTGCTACATTGTGTGACTGCTACATTGTGTGACTGCTGCTACATTGTGTGACTGTTACATTGTGTGACTGCTACATTGTGTGACTGCTACATTGTGTGACTGCTGCTACATTGTGTGACTGCTACATTGTGTGACTGCTACATTGTGTGACTGCTACATTGTGTGACTGTTACATTGTGTGACTGCTACATTGTGTGACTGCTACATTGTGTGACTGCTACATTGTGTGACTGCTTCTACATTGTGTGACTGCTGCTACATTGTGTGACTGCTGCTATATTGTGTGACTGTTACATTGTGTGACTGCTACATTGTGTGAATGCTACATTGTGTGACTGCTACATTGTGTGACTGCTACATTGTATGACTGCTACATTGTGTGACTGCTGCTACATTGTGTGACTGCTACATTGTGTGACTACTACATTGTGTGACTGCTGCTACATTGTGTGACTGCTGCTACATTGTGTGACTGCTGCTATATTGTGTGACTGTTACATTGTGTGACTGCTGCTACATTGTGTGACTGCTGCTACATTGTGTGACTGCTGCTACATTGTGTGACTGCTGCTACACTGTGTGACTGCTGCAATGTGTGACTGCTACATTGTGTGACTGCTGCTACATTGTGTGACTGCTGCTACATTGTGTGACTGCTGCTATATTGTGTGACTGCTACATTATGTGACTGCTACATTGTGTGACTGCTGCTACATTGTGTGACTGCTGCTACATTGGGAGACTGTTACATTGTGTGACTACTGCTACATTGTGTGACTACTGCTACATTGTGTGACTGCTACATTGTGTGACTGCTACATTGTGTGACTGCTGCTACATTGTGTGACTGCTGCTACATTGTGTGACTGCTACATTGTGTGACTGCTACATTGTGTGACTGCTGCTACATTGTGTGACTGCTACATTGTGTGACTGCTGCTACATTGTGTGACTGCATTGTGTGACTGCTGCTACATTGTGTGACTGCTGCTACATTGTGTGACTGCTACATTGTGTGACTGCTGCTACATTGTGTGACTGCTGCTACATTGTGTGACTGCTACACTGTGTGACTGCTACATTGTGTGACTGCTGATACATTGTGTGACTGCTGCTACATTGTGTGACTGCTGATACATTGTGTGACTGCTGATACATTGTGTGACTGCTGATACATTGTGTGACTGCTGATACATTGTGTGACTGCTACATTGTGTGACTGCTGATACATTGTGTGACTGCTGCTACATTGTGTGACTGCTGCTACATTGTATGACTGCTGCATTGTGTGACTGCTACATTGTGTGACTGCTGCTACATTGTGTGAATGCTGCTACATTGTGTGACTGCTACATTGTGTGACTGCTACATTGTATGACTGCTACATTGTATGACTGCTATCATTGTGTGACTGCTGCTACATTGTGTGACTGCTACATTGTGTGACTACTACATTGTGTGACTGCTGCTACATTGTGTGAATGCTACATTGTGTGACTGCTACATTGTGTGACTGCTACATTGTGTGACTGCTGCTACATTGTGTGACTGCTACATTGTGTGACTGTTACATTGTGTGACTGCTGCTACATTGTGTGACTGGTGCTACATTGTGTGACTGCTGCTACATTGTGTGACTGCTGCTACATTGTGTGACAGCTACATTGTGTGACTGCTACATTGTGTGACTGCTACATTGTGTGACTGCTACATTGTGTGACTGCTACATTGTGTGACTGCTGCTACATTGTGTGACTGCTGCTACATTGTGTGACTGCTGCTACATTGTGTGACTGCTGCTACACTGTGTGACTGCTGCAATGTGTGACTGCTGCTGCATTGCATGGCTGCGACATTACATGGCTGCTACATTACATGAATGCCTCATTACATGACTGCTACACTACATGACCACTACATTACATCGCCACTACATTACATGACCGATACATTGCATGACTGCTACACTACATGACCACTACATTACATGGTCGCTACATTACATTACCGATACATTACGTGTCTGCTACATTACATGACTGCTACATTACATGTCTGCTACATTACATGACCGCTACATTACATGTCTGCTACATTACATGATCACTACATTACATGTCTGCTACATTACATGACTGCTACATTACATGTCTGCTACATTACATGACTGCAACATTACATGTCTGCTACATTACATGACTGCTACATTACATGGCCGCTACATTACATCACCGATACATTACATGTCTGCTACATTACATGACCGCTATGTTACATGTCTGCTACACTACATGACCGCTAAATTACTTCACCGATACATTACATGTCTGCTACATTACGTGCCCGCTACATTATATGACTGCTACATATCATGACTGCTACATTATGTGACAGGTGTCAGAGAGACAAATTGTGACACAATAAATGTGCGCTGAAATTCAATAAATGCTTTTCTCGTTTCATGTTGAGACAATCATTGTGCCCTCATGTTTAGAAATGGTATTTCTGTTTCTGAACACGGAAGGTATTCCCTGGAGTTTGTCAACCAGATCCTGCACTCATGGCCGACCCATTGTCTGGAGAAACACATTGCTATCCTACAGGACGGAATTAAGAAGGGCATCAGTGATGCAGACGCAGAAGCCAGGGCATATTCTAGAAAGTTAGAGCCTCACTTCTGTTGTGTGTTTTATTAGGTTGTGTGATGTGTGTCTGTTATAGAACCACACAGACTCTTTATTGTATTTGTTCATAAGGTATATTGCATTTATTGGTCATCAGACATTTGTTTACTTACGAACTTGTAAGAACATATTGAAGCATAATTCTTGGAATTCTCACAATCACTTCACAATTTAAGTTCATAATGCTCTCTATCAACTTCTACTAATAATTTCTCAACTGTTTTGACTGTTCTAACTCAAACTGTAAACTTCTGACTAACTGCAACACTATAACCTCTATCTAACTGCCTTCAGCAGTTCGGCCGAAGCCAGACTAAGCTTACTTAGTCTACATTTTGACTTCATCTAGTCTTTCACTCTCTAACTAACTCGAGCCTCTTGTGTTGAAGTTTAAATACTCCAACCACAACTCCTCGTCTGAAATTCAGCAGCCACTCAAAACTGTTGCCAAGTGACAATTTGCGCTAATCTGGTCACTTTAGTTGGTCGCTACTCACCATTCTGTGACCGATACTTGAACTATCTCATGGTTTGATGAAAACACCTTGTTTTCGTGAATCTCTATGCCCTATTTAAATAATGGTTACCTCATGACAATGACCTTTCCTGGTAGTTGGATGACAACTTATTTATCAGACGGGCCAAAGTCATGGGGTCAACGCATGCTATATTGTTATTTCCCCAGCCTGCTGTTGTGGAAATCTGCGTCTCCTCTCACTCACAAACTTGGTTGAAGTGGAAATGTCCATGGACCTAAACTATTATGTGTCGTCCAACAGTTCTGGACATTACCTCCTTCCCACTTTCTGTGTATCCACTACCCCCTATGTGAACTTCTGTTTGTGGCTGGAAATTTTCCATACTTAAATTTTATGTCTTAACAATGATGGTCGCTACCATTTGTTACTGCTATTATCTATTGAGAAGCGGGTAACAACTAAGTTACCTGCCCCCATGCTTTCACTAGCTTACTGTTACATTTGTCTGTGTGTGATGCATGTGAGTGATGTGTGTAGCTCCATGTCTGTGTGTGATGTGTGTAGCTCCATGTTTGTGTGATGTGTGTAGCTCCATGTTTGTGTGATGTGTGTAGCTCCATGTTTGTGTGATGTGTGTATCTGTGTTATGTGTGTGTCTGTGTGTGATGTGTGTAGCTCCATGTTTGTGTGATGTGTGTATCTGCATTCTGTGTGTGATGTGTGTAGCTCCATGTTTGTGTGATGTGTGTGTGTGTGTCTGTGTGTGACATGTTTAGCTCCATGTTTGTGTGATGTGTGTGTGATATGTGTGTCAGTGTGTGATGTGTGTAGCTCCATATTTGTGTGTGTGTCTGTATGTGATGTGTGTGGCTCCATGTGTGTGTGTAATGTCTGTAGCTCCGTATTTGTGTGATGTCTGTTTGTGAATCATGACTTGATTCCTTGTGTGTCCTCTCAAGACATTCTTATGACACCGACATCATGACTTGATTCCTTGTGCGTCCTCTCTCAGAGCATTCTGGGGTTTTGCTGACCACTTCAAGTCTCAGGCTGATGCACTTCTCAACTCTCTGGACCCGTCCAAGCAGAAGATGCTCCAGGGTGAGGTCAGCAACTCCTCGTCGAGTTCAAGCCTAAATGGAGAGCATGTTAAGCCAAAGTCAAGGTCACGGGCTGCCAGTGAAGAACGGTCCACGTTTAGTAGCTCGGGGTAATTGTTATATAGCTCGTTATCTATGTTAATATCTTGAGAAAGTATAACTCATTGTCTATGTTAATATATTGAGAAAGTATAACTCATTTGTCTATGTTTAGAGAAAGTATAGCTCATTGTCTATGTCAATGTCTAGAAAAAGTATAGCTCATTGTCTATGTTAATATCTTGAGAAAGTATAATTCATTCGTCTATGTTTAGAGAAAGTATAGCTCGTTGTGAATGTCTAGAGAAAGTATAACTCATTGTCTATGTTAATATCTTGAGAAAGTATAATTCATTTGTCTATGTCTAGAGAAAGTATAGCTTGTTGTCAATGTCTAGAGAAAGTATAGCTCATTGTCTATGTTAATTTCTTGAGAAAGTATAACTCATTTGTCTATGTTTAGAGAAAGTATAGCTTGTTGTCAATGTCTGGAGAAAGTATAGCTCATTGTCTGTGTTAATATCTTGAGAAAGCATAGCTCATTGTCTATGTTAATGTCTAGAGAAAGTAAAGCTCATTTTCTATGTTAATGTCTTGAGAAAGTATAGCTCATTGTCTATGTTAATGTCTAGAGAAAGTATAGCTCATTGTCTATGTTAATGTCTAGAGAAAGTATAGCTCATTGTCAATGTCTAAGGAAATTATAGCTCATTTTCTATATCTAGAGAAAGTATAGCTCATTGTCTATGTGAATGTCTAGAAAAAGTATAGCTCATTGTCTATGTGAATGTCTAGAAAAAGCTCATTGTTAATGTCAATGTCTAGAAAATGTATAGCTCATTGTTAATGTCTAGAGAAAGTATAGCTCATTGTCTATGTCTAGAGAATGTATAGCTCATTGTCTATGTCTAGAGAATGTATAGCTCATTGTTAATGTCTAGAGAAAGTATAGCTCATTGTCTATGTCTAGAGAAAGTATAGCTCATTGACTATGTCTAGAGAAAGTACAGCTAATTGCCTATGTCTAGAGAAAGTATAGCTCATTGACTATGTCTAGAGAAAGTATAGCTCATTGACTATGTCTAGAGAAAGTATAGCTCATTGTCTATGTCTAGAGAAAGTATAGCTCATTGTTAATGTCTAGAGAAAGTATAGCTCATTGTCTATGTGAATGTCTAGAGAACGTATAGCTAATTGTCTATCTCAGTGCCTAGAAAAAGTATAGCTCATTGTCTATGTCAATGTCTAGAAAAAGTATAGCTCATTGTTAATGTCTAGAGAAAGTATAGCTTAGTGTCTGTTAGTGCCTAAAGAAAGTATAACTTAGTGTCTGTTAGTGCCTAAAGAAAGTATAACTTAGTGTCTGTTAGTGCCTAAAGAAAGTATAACTTAGTGTCTGTTAGTGCCTAAAGAAAGTATAACTTAGTGTCTGTTAGTGCCTAAAGAAAGTATGGCTTAGTGTCTGTTAGTGCCTAAAGAAAGTATGGCTTAGTGTCTGTTAGTGCCTAAAGAAAGTATAACTTAGTGTCTGTTAGTGCCTAAAGAAAGTATAGCTTAATGTCTGTTAGTGCCTAAAGAAAGTATAGCTTAGTGTCTGTTAGTGCCTAAAGAAAGTATAACTTAGTGTCTGTTAGTGCCTAAAGAAAGTATAACTTAGTGTCTGTTAGTGCCTAAAGAAAGTATGGCTTAGTGTCTATTAGTGCCTAAAGAAAGTATAACTTAGTGTCCGTTAGTGTCTAAAGAAAGTATAACTTAGTGTCTGTTAGTGCCTAAAGAAAGTATAACTTAGTGTCTGTTAGTGCCTAAAGAAAGTATAACTTAGTGTCTGTTAGTGCCTAAAGAAAGTATAACTTAGTGTCCGTTAGTGTCTAAAGAAAGTATAACTTAGTGTCTGTTAGTGCCTAAAGAAAGTATAGCTTAATGTCTGTTAGTGCCTAAAGAAAGTATGGCTTAGTGTCTGTTAGTGCCTAAAGAAAGTATGGCTTAGTGTCTGTTAGTGCCTAAAGAAAGTATGGCTTAGTGTCTGTTAGTGCCTAAAGAAAGTATAACTTAGTGTCTGTTAGTGCCTAAAGAAAGTATAGCTTAATGTCTGTTAGTGCCTAAAGAAAGTATAGCTTAGTGTCTGTTAGTGCCTAAAGAAAGTATAACTTAGTGTCTGTTAGTGCCTAAAGAAAGTATAACTTAGTGTCTGTTAGTGCCTAAAGAAAGTATGGCTTAGTGTCTGTTAGTGCCTAAAGAAAGTATAACTTAGTGTCCGTTAGTGTCTAAAGAAAGTATAACTTAGTGTCTGTTAGTGCCTAAAGAAAGTATAACTTAGTGTCTGTTAGTGCCTAAAGAAAGTATAACTTAGTGTCTGTTAGTGCCTAAAGAAAGTATAACTTAGTGTCCGTTAGTGTCTAAAGAAAGTATAACTTAATGTCTGTTAGTGCCTAAAGAAAGTATGGCTTAGTGTCTGTTAGTGCCTAAAGAAAGTATGGCTTAGTGTCTGTTAGTGCCTAAAGAAAGTATAGCTTAGTGTCTGTTAGTGCCTAAAGAAAGTATAACTTAGTGTCCGTTAGTGTCTAAAGAAAGTATAACTTAGTGTCTGTTAGTGCCTAAAGAAAGTATAGCTTAATGTCTGTTAGTGCCTAAAGAAAGTATGGCTTAGTGTCTGTTAGTGCCTAAAGAAAGTATGGCTTAGTGTCTGTTAGTGCCTAAAGAAAGTATAACTTAGTGTCTGTTAGTGCCTAAAGAAAGTATAACTTAGTGTCTGTTAGTGCCTAAAGAAAGTATGGCTTAGTGTCTGTTAGTGCCTAAAGAAAGTATAGCTTAATGTCTGTTAGTGCCTAAAGAAAGTATGGCTTAGTGTCTGTGAGTGCCTAAAGAAAGTATAGCTTAGTGTCTGTTAGTGCCTAAAGAAAGTATAGCTTAATGCCTATGTTACTGAATTTAGACAGTCTAGCTCATTGTCACAGGGCCTTTAGAAAATGTTAACTGTACAAATTATATTAAGGCAACATTGACTATACAATCATTGCCAACTACTGCAAGGCAACATTGACTATACAATCATTACCAATTACATTAAGGTAATATTGACTTCACAATCATTACCAATTACTGCAAGGCAACATTGGCTATATAATCATTACCAATTACTGCAAGGCAACATTGACTATACAATCATTACCAATTACATTAAGGTAATAATGACTTCACAATCATTGCCATTACTGCAAGGTATCATTGCACAATCATTGCCAATTACTGCAAGGTATCATTGCACAATCATTGCCAATTACTATAGGCAACTTTGGTTACACAATTATTGCCAGTTACTAGAGGGCAACATTGGTTACACAATTATTGCCAGTTACTAGAGGGCAACATTGGTTACACAATCATTGCCAGTTACTAGAGGGCAACATTGGTTACACAATCATTGCCAGTTACTAGAGGGCAACTTTGGTTACACAATTATTGCCAGTTACTAGAGGGCAACTTTGGTTACACAATTATTGCCAGTTACTACAAGGCAACATTGAATACACAATCATTGCCAGTTACTAGAGGGCAACTTTGGTTACACAATTATTGCCAGTTACTACAAGGCAACATTGAATACACAATCATTGCCAGTTACTAGAGGGCAACATTGAATACACAATCTTTGCCAGTTACTACAGGGCAACATTGAATACACAATCATTGCCAGTTACTACAGGGCAACATTGAATACACAATCATTGCCAGTTACTACAGGGCAACATTGAATACACAATCATTGCCAGTTACTACAGGGCAACATTGAATACACAATCATTGCCAGTTACTACAAGGCAACATTGAATACACAATCATTGCCAGTTACTACAGGGCAACATTGACTGCACAATCATTGCCAGTTACTACAAGGCAACATTGAATACACAATCATTGCCAGTTACTACAGGGCAACATTGACTGCACAATCATTGCCAGTTACTACAGGGCAACATTGAATACACAATCATTGCCAGTTACTACAGGGCAACATTGAATACACAATCATTGCCAGTTACTACAGGGCAACATTGAATACACAATCATTGCCAATTACTGCAAGACAGCATTATACAATCATTGCCAACAACTGCAAGACAACATTAGACAATTATTGCCAACACTGCAAGACAACATTAGACAATTATTGCCAACAACTGCAAGACAACATTATACAACAATTGCAAGACAACATTATACAATCATTGCCAACACTGCAAGACAACATTAGACAATTATTGCCAACAACTGCAAGACAACATTATACAACCATTGCCAATTACTGCAAGGCAACATTATACAACCATTGCCAATTACTGCAAGGCAACATTATACAACCATTGCCAATTACTGCAAGGCAACATTATACAACCATTGCCAATTACTGCAAGGCAACATTATACAACCATTGCCAATTACTGCAAGGCAACATTATACAACCATTGCCAATTACTGCAAAGCAACATTATACAACCATTGCCAATTACTGCAAGGCAACATTATACAACCATTGCCAATTACTGCAAGGCAACATTATATAACCATTGCCAATTACTGCAAGGCAACATTATATAACCATTGCCAATTACTGCAAGGCAACATCATATAACCATTGCCAATTACTGCAAGGCAACATCATATAACCATTGCCAATTACTGCAAGGCAACATCATATAACCATTGCCAATTACTGCAAGGCAACATCATATAACCATTGCCAATTACTGCAAGACAATTTTGACAGTTTTTGCCCGACATGTTGTCTTCCAAGAAAAACTAGTTACGTCTTCTCTGTTCCTAGAACCTCTGTCTTGAGGAAGCCTGTGCAGAGAGTCAACTCATCCAAGAGTGATGCTGGAGGTAAGTGCCTGGATCAGCAGGTCAGGAACAGCCATACACCAGAGATTTCCTGATATTTGTGTTTCTCTTTTATATTTGTTGTCATGATGCTGGAGGTAAGTGCCTGGATCAGCAGGTCAGGAACAGCCATACACCAGAGATTTCCTGATATTTGTGTTTCTCTTTTATATTTGTTGTCATGATGCTGGAGGTAAGTGCCTGGATCAGCAGGTCAGGAACAGCCATACACCAGAGATTTCCTGATATTTGTGTTTCTCTTTTATATTTGTTGTCATGATGCTGGAGGTAAGTGCCTGGATCAGCAGGTCAGGAACAGCCATACACCAGAGATTTCCTGATATTTGTGTTTCTCTTTTATATTTGTTGTCATGATGCTGGAGGTAAGTGCCTGGATCAGCAGGTCAGGAACAGCCATACACCAGAGATTTCCTGATATTTGTGTTTCTCTTTTATATTTGTTGTCATGATGCTGGAGGTAAGTGCCTGGATCAGCAGGTCAGGAACAGCCATACACCAGAGATTTCCTGATATTTGTGTTTCTCTTTTATATTTGTTGTCATGATGCTGGAGGTAAGTGCCTGGATCAGCAGGTCAGGAACAGCCATACACCAGAGATTTCCTGATATTTGTGTTTCTCTTTTATATTTGTTGTCATGATGCTGGAGGTAAGTGCCTGGATCAGCAGGTCAGGAACAGCCATACACCAGAGATTTCCAGATATTTGTGTTTCTCTTTTATATTTGTTGTCATGATGCTGGAGGTAAGTGCCTGGATCAGCAGGTCAGGAACAGCCATACACCAGGGATTTCCTGATATTTGTGTTTCTCTTTTATATTTGTTGTCATGATGCTGGAGGTAAGTGCCTGGATGTGAGGTCAGCAGGTCAGGAACAGCCATACACCAGAGATTTCCTGATATTTGTGTTTCTCTTTTATATTTGTTGTCATGATGCTGGAGGTAAGTGCCTGGATCAGCAGGTCAGGAACAGCCATACACCAGAGATTTCCTGATATTTGTGTTTCTCTTTTATATTTGTTGTCATGATGCTGGAGGTAAGTGCCTGGATCAGCAGGTCAGGAACAGCCATACACCAGGGATTTCCTGATATTTGTGTTTCTCTTTTATATTTGTTGTCATGATGCTGGAGGTAAGTGCCTGGATGTGAGGTCAGCAGGTCAGGAACAGCCATACACCAGAGATTTCCTGATATTTGTGTTTCTCTTTTATATTTGTTGTCATGATGCTGGAGGTAAGTGCCTGGATCAGCAGGTCAGGAACAGCCATACACCAGGGATTTCCTGATATTTGTGTTTCTCTTTTATATTTGTTGTCATGATGCTGGAGGTAAGTGCCTGGATGTGAGGTCAGCAGGTCAGGAACAGCCATACACCAGAGATTTCCTGATATTTGTGTTTCTCTTTTATATTTGTTGTCATGATGCTGGAGGTAAGTGCCTGGATCAGCAGGTCAGGAACAGCCATACACCAGAGATTTCCTGATATTTGTGTTTCTCTTTTATATTTGTTGTCATGATGCTGGAGGTAAGTGCCTGGATCAGCAGGTCAGGAACAGCCATACACCAGAGATTTCCTGATATTTGTGTTTCTCTTTTATATTTGTTGTCATGATGCTGGAGGTAAGTGCCTGGATCAGCAGGTCAGGAACAGCCATACACCAGAGATTTCCTGATATTTGTGTTTCTCTTTTATATTTGTTGTCATGATGCTGGAGGTAAGTGCCTGGATCAGCAGGTCAGGAACAGCCATACACCAGAGATTTCCTGATATTTGTGTTTCTCTTTTATATTTGTTGTCATGATGCTGGAGGTAAGTGCCTGGATGTGAGGTCAGCAGGTCAGGAACAGCCATACACCAGAGATTTCCTGATATTTGTGTTTCTCTTTTATATTTGTTGTCATGATGCTGGAGGTAAGTGCCTGGATGTGAGGTCAGCAGGTCAGGAACAGCCATACACCAGAGATTTCCTGATATTTGTGTTTCTCTTTTATATTTGTTGTCATGATGCTGGAGGTAAGTGCCTGGATCAGCAGGTCAGGAACAGCCATACACCAGAGATTTCCTGATATTTGTGTTTCTCTTTTATATTTGTTGTCATGATGCTGGAGGTAAGTGCCTGGATCAGCAGGTCAGGAACAGCCATACACCAGAGATTTCCTGATATTTGTGTTTCTCTTTTATATTTGTTGTCATGATGCTGGAGGTAAGTGCCTGGATCAGCAGGTCAGGAACAGCCATACACCAGGGATTTCCTGATATTTGTGTTTCTCTTTTATATTTGTTGTCATGATGCTGGAGGTAAGTGCCTGGATCAGCAGGTCAGGAACAGCCATACACCAGGGATTTCCTGATATTTGTGTTTCTCTTTTATATTTGTTGTCATGATGCTGGAGGTAAGTGCCTGGATCAGCAGGTCAGGAACAGCCATACACCAGAGATTTCCTGATATTTGTGTTTCTCTTTTATATTTGTTGTCATGATGCTGGAGGTAAGTGCCTGGATGTGAGGTCAGCAGGTCAGGAACAGCCATACACCAGAGATTTCCTGATATTTGTGTTTCTCTTTTATATTTGTTGTCATGATGCTGGAGGTAAGTGCCTGGATCAGCAGGTCAGGAACAGCCATACACCAGAGATTTCCTGATATTTGTGTTTCTCTTTTATATTTGTTGTCATGATGCTGGAGGTAAGTGCCTGGATCAGCAGGTCAGGAACAGCCATACACCAGAGATTTCCTGATATTTGTGTTTCTCTTTTATATTTGTTGTCATGATGCTGGAGGTAAGTGCCTGGATCAGCAGGTCAGGAACAGCCATACACCAGAGATTTCCTGATATTTGTGTTTCTCTTTTATATTTGTTGTCATGATGCTGGAGGTAAGTGCCTGGATCAGCAGGTCAGGAACAGCCATACACCAGAGATTTCCTGATATTTGTGTTTCTCTTTTATATTTGTTGTCATGATGCTGGAGGTAAGTGCCTGGATCAGCAGGTCAGGAACAGCCATACACCAGAGATTTCCTGATATTTGTGTTTCTCTTTTATATTTGTTGTCATGATGCTGGAGGTAAGTGCCTGGATCAGCAGGTCAGGAACAGCCATACACCAGAGATTTCCTGATATTTGTGTTTCTCTTTTATATTTGTTGTCATGATGCTGGAGGTAAGTGCCTGGATCAGCAGGTCAGGAACAGCCATACACCAGAGATTTCCTGATATTTGTGTTTCTCTTTTATATTTGTTGTCATGATGCTGGAGGTAAGTGCCTGGATGTGAGGTCAGCAGGTCAGGAACAGCCATACACCAGAGATTTCCTGATATTTGTGTTTCTCTTTTATATTTGTTGTCATGATGCTGGAGGTAAGTGCCTGGATCAGCAGGTCAGGAACAGCCATACACCAGGGATTTCCTGATATTTGTGTTTCTCTTTTATATTTGTTGTCATGATGCTGGAGGTAAGTGCCTGGATCAGCAGGTCAGGAACAGCCATACACCAGAGATTTCCTGATATTTGTGTTTCTCTTTTATATTTGTTGTCATGATGCTGGAGGTAAGTGCCTGGATCAGCAGGTCAGGAACAGCCATACACCAGGGATTTCCTGATATTTGTGTTTCTCTTTTATATTTGTTGTCATGATGCTGGAGGTAAGTGCCTGGATCAGCAGGTCAGGAACAGCCATACACCAGGGATTTCCTGATATTTGTGTTTCTCTTTTATATTTGTTGTCATGATGCTGGAGGTAAGTGCCTGGATCAGCAGGTCAGGAACAGCCATACACCAGAGATTTCCTGATATTTGTGTTTCTCTTTTATATTTGTTGTCATGATGCTGGAGGTAAGTGCCTGGATGTGAGGTCAGCAGGTCAGGAACAGCCATACACCAGAGATTTCCTGATATTTGTGTTTCTCTTTTATATTTGTTGTCATGATGCTGGAGGTAAGTGCCTGGATCAGCAGGTCAGGAACAGCCATACACCAGAGATTTCCTGATATTTGTGTTTCTCTTTTATATTTGTTGTCATGATGCTGGAGGTAAGTGCCTGGATCAGCAGGTCAGGAACAGCCATACACCAGAGATTTCCTGATATTTGTGTTTCTCTTTTATATTTGTTGTCATGATGCTGGAGGTAAGTGCCTGGATGTGAGGTCAGCAGGTCAGGAACAGCCATACACCAGAGATTTCCTGATATTTGTGTTTCTCTTTTATATTTGTTGTCATGATGCTGGAGGTAAGTGCCTGGATCAGCAGGTCAGGAACAGCCATACACCAGAGATTTCCTGATATTTGTGTTTCTCTTTTATATTTGTTGTCATGATGCTGGAGGTAAGTGCCTGGATCAGCAGGTCAGGAACAGCCATACACCAGAGATTTCCTGATATTTGTGTTTCTCTTTTATATTTGTTGTCATGATGCTGGAGGTAAGTGCCTGGATCAGCAGGTCAGGAACAGCCATACACCAGAGATTTCCAGATATTTGTGTTTCTCTTTTATATTTGTTGTCATGATGCTGGAGGTAAGTGCCTGGATCAGCAGGTCAGGAACAGCCATACACCAGAGATTTCCTGATATTTGTGTTTCTCTTTTATATTTGTTGTCATGATGCTGGAGGTAAGTGCCTGGATCAGCAGGTCAGGAACAGCCATACACCAGAGATTTCCTGATATTTGTGTTTCTCTTTTATATTTGTTGTCATGATGCTGGAGGTAAGTGCCTGGATCAGCAGGTCAGGAACAGCCATACACCAGAGATTTCCTGATATTTGTGTTTCTCTGTTATATTTGTTGTCATGATGCTGGAGGTAAGTGCCTGGATGTGAGGTCAGCAGGTCAGGAACAGCCATACACCAGAGATTTCCTGATATTTGTGTTTCTCTTTTATATTTGTTGTCGTGATGCTGGAGGTAAGTGCCTGGATCAGCAGGTCAGGAACAGCCATACACCAGAGATTTCCTGATATTTGTGTTTCTCTGTTATATTTGTTGTCGTGATGCTGATACGTTAACTGTGTGGCAGGTCAGGAACAGCCATACACCAGAGATTTCCTGATATTTGTGTTTCTCTTTTATATTTGTTGTCATGATGCTGGAGGTAAGTGCCTGGATCAGCAGGTCAGGAACAGCCATACACCAGAGATTTCCTGATATTTGTGTTTCTCTTTTATATTTGTTGTCATGATGCTGGAGGTAAGTGCCTGGATCAGCAGGTCAGGAACAGCCATACACCAGAGATTTCCTGATATTTGTGTTTCTCTTTTATATTTGTTGTCATGATGCTGGAGGTAAGTGCCTGGATCAGCAGGTCAGGAACAGCCATACACCAGAGATTTCCTGATATTTGTGTTTCTCTTTTATATTTGTTGTCATGATGCTGGAGGTAAGTGCCTGGATCAGCAGGTCAGGAACAGCCATACACCAGAGATTTCCTGATATTTGTGTTTCTCTTTTATATTTGTTGTCATGATGCTGGAGGTAAGTGCCTGGATCAGCAGGTCAGGAACAGCCATACACCAGAGATTTCCTGATATTTGTGTTTCTCTTTTATATTTGTTGTCATGATGCTGGAGGTAAGTGCCTGGATCAGCAGGTCAGGAACAGCCATACACCAGAGATTTCCTGATATTTGTGTTTCTCTTTTATATTTGTTGTCATGATGCTGGAGGTAAGTGCCTGGATCAGCAGGTCAGGAACAGCCATACACCAGAGATTTCCTGATATTTGTGTTTCTCTTTTATATTTGTTGTCATGATGCTGGAGGTAAGTGCCTGGATCAGCAGGTCAGGAACAGCCATACACCAGAGATTTCCTGATATTTGTGTTTCTCTTTTATATTTGTTGTCATGATGCTGGAGGTAAGTGCCTGGATCAGCAGGTCAGGAACAGCCATACACCAGAGATTTCCTGATATTTGTGTTTCTCTTTTATATTTGTTGTCATGATGCTGACACGTTGACTGTGTGGAAGGTCAGAAACAGCCATACACTAGAGATTTCCTGATATTTGTGTTTCTCTTTTATATTTGTTGTCATGATGCTGACACGTTGACTGTGTGGAAGGTCAGAAACAGCCATACACTAGAGATTTCCTGATATTTGTGTTTCTCTTTTATATTTGTTGTCATGACGCTGATAAGTTAACTGTGTGGCTTGTCAGAAACAGCCATACACTAGACATTTCCTGATATTTGTGTTTCTCTGTTATATTTGTTGTCGTGATGCTGATACGTTAACTGTGTGGCAGGTCAGAAACAGCCATACACTAGAGATTTCCTGATATTTGTTTTTCTCTTTTATATTTGTTGTCATGACGCTGATATGTTAACTGTGTGGCAGGCCAGGTTTTGAGGTCATGTCACGAATGCTGGGTTGTTGGCCTTAGATCTCTCTCTCTCTCTCTCTCACATTATAAGCTCAGTAGAACACATCATTTGTTCTTAGATCTCTCTCTCTCATTCTCTCACACATTATAAGCTCAGTAGAACACATCATTTGTTCTTAGATCTCTCTCTCTCTATCTCTCTCACATTATAAGCTCAGTAGAACACATCATTTGTTCTTAGATGTCTCTCTCTCTCTCTCTCTCTCACATTATAAGCTCAGTAGAACACATTATTTGTTCTTAGATGTCTCTCTCTCTCTTTCTCTCTCACATTATAAGCTCAGTAGAACACATCATTTGTTCTTACATTTCTCTCTCTCTCTCTCTCACATTATAAGCTCAGTAGAACACATTATTTGTTCTTAGATGTCTCTCTCTCTCTCTCTCTCTCACATTATAAGCTCAGTAGAACACATCATTTGTTCTTAGATTCTCTCTCTCTCTCTCACACATTATAAGCTCAGTAGAACACATCATTTGTTCTTAGATGTCTCTCTCTCTCTCTCTCTCTCACATTATAAGCTCAGTAGAACACATTATTTGTTCTTAGATGTCTCTCTCTCTCACATTATAAGCTCAGTAGAACACATTATTTGTTCTTAGATGTCTCTCTCTCTCTCTCTCACATTATAAGCTCAGTAGAACACATTATTTGTTCTTAGATGTCTCTCTCTCTCTCTCTCACATTATAAGCTCAGTAGAACACATTATTTGTTCTTAGATGTCTCTCTCTCTCTCTCTCTCACATTATAAGCTCAGTAGAACACATTATTTGTTCTTAGATTCTCTCTCTCTCTCTCTCACATTATAAGCTCAGTAGAACACATTATTTGTTCTTAGATGTCTCTCTCTCTCTCTCTCTCACATTATAAGCTCAGTAGAACACATTATTTGTTCTTAGATGTCTCTCTCTCTCTCTCTCTCTCTCTCACATTATAAGCTCAGTAGAACACATTATTTGTTCTTAGATGTCTCTCTCTCTCTCTCACATTATAAGCTCAGTAGAACACATTATTTGTTCTTAGATGTCTCTCTCTCTCTCTCTCCCTCTCACATTATAAGCTCAGTAGAACACATTATTTGTTCTTAGATGTCTCTCTCTCTCTCTCTCTCACACATTATAAGCTCAGTAGAACACATTATTTGTTCTTAGATGTCTCTCTCTCTCTCTCTCTCTCTCTCACATTATAAGCTCAGTAGAACACATTATTTGTTCTTAGATGTCTCTCTCTCTCTCTCTCTCACATTATAAGCTCAGTAGAACACATCATTTGTTCTTAGATGTCTCTCTCTCTCTCTCACATTATAAGCTCAGTAGAACACATCATTTGTTCTTAGATGTCTCTCTCTCTCTCTCTCTCACATTATAAGCTCAGTAGAACACATCATTTGTTCTTAGATGTCTCTCTCTCTCTCTCTCTCTCTCTCACACATTATAAGCTCAGTAGAACACATTATTTGTTCTTAGATGTCTCTCTCTCTCTCTCTCTCTCTCTCACATTATAAGCTCAGTAGAACACATTATTTGTTCTTTAGATGTCTCTCTCTCTCTCTCACATTATAAGCTCAGTAGAACACATTATTTGTTCTTTAGATGTCTCTCTCTCTCTCTCACATTATAAGCTCAGTAGAACACATTATTTGTTCTTACATTTCTCTCTCTCTCTCTCTCACATTATAAGCTCAGTAGAACACATTATTTGTTCTTAGATGTCTCTCTCTCTATCTCACATTATAAGCTCAGTAGAACACATTATTTGTTCTTAGATGTCTCTCTCTCTCTCTCTCTCACATTATAAGCTCAGTAGAACACATTATTTGTTCTTAGATGTCTCTCTCTCTCTCACATTATAAGCTCAGTAGAACACATTATTTGTTCTTAGATGTCTCTCTCTCTCTCTCTCTCTCACATTATAAGCTCAGTAGAACACATTATTTGTTCTTAGATGTCTCTCTCTCTCTCTCACACATTATAAGCTCAGTAGAACACATTATTTGTTCTTACATTTCTCTCTCTGTCACACATTATAAGCTCAGTAGAACACATTATTTGTTCTTAGATGTCTCTCTCTCTCTCTCTCTCACATTGTAAGCTCAGTAGAACAAATCATTTGTTCTTAGGTGTCTCTCTCTCTCTCACATCATAAGCTCAATAGAACATTATTTGTTTTTAGATGTCTCACGCACATTCTCACTATACCCCATTAGACAATATTTTAACATAAAATAAAGAACTACTTATCTTAGCTACCGCCATTGATGTGCACATCACACTCTATACAAGTGCCCACCATTGATGTGCACATCACACTTTAAACAAGTGCCCACCATTGATGTATACATCACACTTTATACAAGTGCCCACCATAGATGTGCACATCACACTTTATACAAGTGCCCACCATTGATGTATACATCACACTTTATACAAGTGCCCACCATTGATGTGCACATCACACTTTATATAAGTGCCCACCATTGATGTGCATATCACACTCTATACAAAGTGCCCACCATTGATGTATACATCACACTTTATACAAGTGCCCACCATTGATGTGCACATCACACTTTATACAAAGTGCCCACCATTGATGTGCACATCACACTCTATACAAAGTGCCCACCATTGATGTGCACATCACACTTTATACAAGTGCCCACCATTGATGTACACATCACACTTTATACAAGTGCCCACCATTGATGTACACATCACACTTTATACGAGTCCCCACCATTGTTGTACACATCACATGTTCTACCATTGTTCACCATGAATGTGCACATCACTCGTTATGTAAAAATAGTGGCTCTTATTTGGTTCTTGTTGTCTATTATACTATAATGTCTTTAGTGTTGTACTTGTTCGTTCTTCATATAGGCCGTTCGTCTTTCTTTAACACATTTATATGACATCCTATTTTGACAGTGAAACAAACACTTGAGGTGTTCCATCATACAAAAACATATTTATTTACATTATTATTACATTTCTATAGTCACAAGTTATCATCGTCATGTGCCATACCGGTTGGCGTAGGCGATCATGTCCTTCCACAATCTTCTATCTACAGTGCATCGTATCAGTTCTGTTGTTGACTGTTTTCCATGCCATGACACCAAAAGTTAAAAAAAAAAAAAAAAAAAAAAAAAGTAAAGTACCCCCGTCACGCCAAGTGGCGTATAGGGAATATGGTGCTAGTGACCATATATATTTTACAAACCTTCGGCACATGATTTTTGGGGTAATGTGGTCGGTATTACGCCCATGCTGCTTTACTTTCCCTTTAAAAAAACTTGTGCCCATTAAATGCTGGGTGAACCTGGAAGCCGTCGGTTGGGATTGAACCCTACCTCTTGTCCTTTGTAGTCCAGTTCACTAACCACTGAGCTATCGCGGCTCCCATGACACCAAGCTATTCAGCATTTTCTCTCTTTGTCGTCCACGATAAATATTCCAACTTTCCTCTTCTCATGATGTGCCAGAAAAATGTTGACAAGTTATCATCATCAATCAGTACCGGGCCTACTGGTGTAGGTGATCACGTCTCTCCTCAATTTTCGATCTCGGCAGCTATTTATCATTTCTGTTGTTGACCTTCTGCCAAGCCATTCTCTTAAGCTGTCTGTTATTTTTTCTCTTTGCTTCCCTCTATCTTTTCGTCCCTCAATTTTTCCAGTTGTTACAATATATTCCAGCTGTTCTCTTCTCATTACATGGCCAAAAAATGATGATTGTTTCTTCCTAATATTGGAAATTAGCTCTCTTTTTGCTTTGGCCTCTTTCATGACGTTTTCATTATACTTCTTAGCTGTCTATGGTATTCTCAACATTCTTCTGTAAAACCACATTTCTACAGACTCCAGTGATTTTCTTGTCTGCTGTCCTACTGTCCATGATTTGCATCCATATGTTAAGACTAGCTCTACATAATATTTAAGAACTCTTTTTCTTGTTTCTATTGTCAAAAATGGATTGCATAGTATCTTCCTCATTTTTTTGGAAAGCTACTTTTGCCTGAGCCATTCTGCATCTCACCTCTTTTGTACATCTTCCGTCTGAGGTTAACAAAGTTCCCAAATATTTAAATTCATTTACTTGTTTTAATATTGTTCCACTTGTCTTTATTTTGCACTGAGGTGATGTCTTTTTCTTTGTTGTTACCATTACCACTGTCTTTTTGCTATTAAGGCTGAGTCCTTTATTTTTGCTTTCCTTCACTATAATGTCCAACATTTCTTGTAACTCATTTTCACTCTTAGCGATTAAGACTATCATCAGCATACCTTAGATTATTTATATTATGACCTCCAATTGTTATTCCATACATGTCCCTTATGGATCTTTTGCAATCCATTTTTGACAATAGAAACAAGAAAAAGAGTTCTTAAATGTTATGTAGAGTCAGTCTTAACATATGGATGTGAATCATGGACAATAGGACAACAGACAAGAAAATCACTGGAGTCTGTAGAAATGTGGTTTTACAGAAGAATGTTGAGAATACCATGGACAGCTAAGAAGTGTAATGAAAACGTTCTGAAAGAGGTCAAAGGAAAAAGAGAGCTAATTTCCAATATTAGGAAGAAACAATCATAATTTTTTGGCCATGTAATGAGAAGAGAACAACTGGAATATATTGTAACAACTGGGAAAATTTAGGGACGAAGAGATAGAGGGAAGCAAAGAGAAAAGATACCAGACAGCTTAAGAGAATGGCTTGGCAGAAGGTCAACAACAGAAATGATAAATAACTGTCAAGATCGAAAGTTGTGGAGAGACATGATCACCAACACCTGTAGGACCGGTACTTAATGATGATGATGATTGCTAATCTGTGCTTATCTCTATTTATCTCTGCTAAACTCTAAGGTTTGTGTCTCTGCTCTGTCTTCTGTCTGATCTCCATCTCACAATGTTCTCTAATCTCCTTAATGTCTCATAATGATCTATTTTCCTTAAATAATCTCTTTTTCTTATGATCTGTCTGAGAGTGAGAGAGTCCAAATATATTGCTGGGCACCCCTTTTTAACCCGCCTATGTGTCTATCCACCCACATGTCTGTTAATAAATATTTCCCCAAATATTTGTTGATTCTGTGTCTGTCCACCCATACAGTCTGGTAGTATATATTTTTAAATAGTATGCTTACACGGTCTGATGACTTGACTATAACAACACTTTTAATTCCACCAACTGTGGGCACACCTGGGTGCCCGTTACTAAGTGCAGTATTGTTTTCCCCGTTTACACTTATTCTAGTGTCCACCATTGATGTGCACATCACATTGTTATACTAGTGTCCACCATTGATGTGCACATCACGTGTTATACTAATGTCCTCCATTGATGTACACATCTCACTTGATACAAGTGTCCTCCATTGATGTGCATATCACACTTGATAAACAGCCACAATTTCATGTTTCTCCTCCGCTGCCACCTGTCATAAGAAGCGGATGTGAGCCGTGATCAGGATGGTCATAAAGGTAAGCATGAACCATAGCTGCGGTTGCACTCACTTGATGGTGGATGTTTCCTGTGCCTTCTTTCTTCTCTCTGTTTGATATTAGTCTTTTTTTTTAGTTTAATTACTGTGTTCACTGTGGGCTTACAGTGCAGCATTACTGTGTTCACTGTGGGCTTAACGGTGCTGCATTACTGTGTGCACTGTGGGCTTGCAGTGCTGCATTACTGTGTGCACTGTGGGCTTGCAGTGCTGCATTACTGTGTGCACTGTGGGCTTGCAGTGCTGCATTACTGTGTGCACTGTGGGCTTGCAGTGCTGCATTACTGTGTGCACTGTGGGCTTGCAGTGCTGCATTACTGTGTTCACTGTGGGCTTGCAGTGCTGCATTGTTGTGTTCACTGTGCACTTACAGTGCAGCATTGCTGTGTTTACTTACAGTGTAGCATTGCTGTATTCATTTACAGTGCAGCATTGCTGTGTTCACTTACAGTGCAGGATTACTGTGTTCACTTACAGTGCAGCATTGCTGTGTTCACTTACAGTGCAGCATTGCTGTGTTCACTTACAGTGCAGCATTGTTGTGTTCACTTACAGTGCATCATTACTGTCTTCACTGTGGGCTTACAATGGGGCATTACCATGTTCACTACGGACTATAGTGCATCATTACTGTGTTCACTATGGGCTTACAGTGCTGTATTGCTATTACTGTGGGCTTACAGTGCAGCCTTAGTGTTCATTTACAGTGCAGCATTACTGTGTTCATTATAGGCTTACAATGCACCATTACTTTGTTCACTTATAGTGCATCATTACTTTGTTCACTTACAGTGCATCATTACTTTGTTCACTTACAGTGCATCATTCTTGTTGTGTTCTTGATCTAAGTTGCACTTTCAGATGTTCTTTTTATCTCTTTAAGTTGTACAGGGGTTGGGGTGAGTAGAGGAGGGAATATTAGGACAGGGGGAGGGGGAGACATGGATAGAGGAGGATATATTAGGAAAGGGAGGAGGGGGAGACATGGATAGAGGAGGATATATTAGGACAGGGGGAGGGGAGACATGGATAGAGGAGGATATATTAGGACAGGGGGGAGGGGAGACATGGATAGAGGAGGATATATTAGGACAGGGGGAGGGGGAGACATGGATAGAGGAGGATATATTAGGAAAGGGAGGAGGGGGAGACATGGATAGAGGAGGATATATTAGGACAGGGGGAGGGGGAGACATGGATAGAGGAGGATATATTAGGACAGGGGGAGGGGGAGACATGGATAGAGGAGGATATATTAGGGGAGGGGGAGACATGGATAGAGGAGGATATATTAGGACAGGGGGGAGGGGGAGACATGGGTAGAGGAGGATATATTAGGACAGGGGGGAGGGGGAGACATGGATAGAGGAGGATATATTAGGATGGGGGGAGGGGAAAGGGTGCAAAATATTAAAGATAGGGGAGGATGGCACAGCTATTATCAATGTTTGTTCTCTGGGACACATCTATTATCAGTGTTCTCACGAACCAAGCTATTATCAATGTTTGTTCTCAGGGTCACAGCTATTATCAATGTTTGTTCTCAGGGACACAGCTATTATCAATGTTTGTTCTCAGGGACACAGCTATTATCAATGTTTGTTCTCAGGGACACAGCTATTATCAATGTTTGTTCTCAGGGTCACAGCTATTATCAATGTTTGTTCTCAGGGACACAGCTATTATCAATGTTTGTTCTCAGGGACACATCTATTATCAGTGTTTGTTCTCAGGAACACAACTATTATCAATGTTTGTTCTCTGGGACACATCTATTATCAGTGTTTGTTCTCAGGAACACAACTATTATCAATGTTTGTTCTCTGGGACACAACTATTATCAATGTTTGTTCTCAGGGACACAGCTATTATCTATGTTTGTTCTCAGGGAAACAGCTATTATCAACGTTCTAAGGGAAACAGCTATTATAAATATTCTAAGGGACACAGCTATTATAAATATTCTAAGGGACACAGCTATTATCATTGTTGTCAGGGACACAGCTATTATCAATATTCTTAGGGACACAGCTTTATAAATATTCTTAGGGACACAGCTATTATCAATATTGTCAGGGACACAGCTATTATCAATATTCTCAGGGAAACAGCTATTATCAATATTCTCAGGGACACAGCTATTATCAATATTCTCAGGGACACAGCTATTATCAATATTCTCAGGGAAACAGCTATTATTAGTATTCTCAGGGACACAGCTATTATCAATGTTCTAAGGGACACAGCTATTATCAATATTGTCAGCGACATAGCTATTATCAATGTTTGTTCTCAGGGACACAGCTATTATCAATGTTCTAAGGGACACAGCTATTATCAATATTGTCAGGGACATAGCTATTACCAATGTTTGTTCTCAGGGACACAGCTATTATCATTGTTGTCAGGGACACAGCTATTATCATTGTTGTCAGAGACACAGCTATTATCATTGTTGTCAGGGACACAGCTATTATCATTGTTGTCAGAGACACAGCTATTATCATTGTTCTCAGGGACACAGCTATTATCATTGTTGTCAGAGACACAGCTATTATCATTGTTCTCAGGGACACAGCTATTATCATTGTTGTCAGGGAAACAGCTATTATCATTGTTGTCAGGGACACAGTTATTATCATTGTTGTCAGAGACACAGCTATTATCATTGTTGTCAGAGACACAGCTATTATCATTGTTCTCAGGGACACAGCTATTATCATTGTTGTCAGGGACACAGTTATTAACATTGTTGTCAGGGAAACAGCTATTATCATTGTTGTCAGGGACACAGTTATTAACATTGTTGTCAGGGAAACAGCTATTAACATTGTTGTCAGGGAAACAGCTATTATCATTGTTGTCAGGGAAACAGCTATTATCAATATTCTCAGGGACACAGCTATTATCATTGTTGTCAGGGACACAGCTATTATCATTGTTGTCAGAGACACAGCTATTATCATTGTTGTCAGAGACACAGCTATTATCATTGTTCTCAGGGACACAGATATTAACATTGTTGTCAGGGAAACAGCTATTATCATTGTTGTCAGAGACACAGCTATTATCATTGTTCTCAGGGACACAGCTATTAACATTGTTGTCAGGGACACAGCTATTATCATTGTTGTCAGGGACACAGCTATTATCATTTTTGTCAGGGACACAGCTATTATCATTGTTGTCAGGGACACAGCTATTATCATTGTTGTCAGAGACACAGCTATTATCATTGTCGTCAGGGACACAGCTATTATCATTGTTGTCAGGGAAACAGCTATTATCAATGTTTGTTGTTGCTTCCAGCTGGCCGAGAGTTTGATGTGCTAGTTTTGATTTTACAGCTCAGCAGAGCCCAACCTCTCTTAGATCAGGATATGATTGTCTTACCCCAGACCGAGGTCGTGACAAGCTTCCAGGGATTGGCTTCTCCCAGTCCCAGCGTAAGTAAATCCATCCCCTAACACATACCAACAAGCTCCCTGATGGTGGAATTTTAGATTTGCTTGACCTAATTTTATTTCATTGGTTAAAAATGGCCTGCAAAGTAAATCCATCCCCTAACACATACCAACAAGCTCCCTGATTGGTGGATTTTAGATTTGCTTGACCTAATTTTATTTCATTGGTTAAAAATGGCCTGCAAAGTAAATCCATCCCCTAACACATACCAACAAGCTCCCTGATTGGTGGATTTTAGATTTGCTTGACCTGATATCATTTCATTGGCTAGAAATGACCTGCAAAGTGAATGGTGTAATTATTTCTTTGAATGACCTATTTTCAACAGTCTAACACACAAATAAAAAGACGATTAGAGGCCACGAAGATGGGATTTCTCAGAAGAATGTTGAAAGTTCCCTGGACAGCTAAAAAGACCAATGAGGAAGTTCTCAAAGAGGCCACCACAAAAAGGCAGCTCTTAAAAAACATCAGTAAAAAACAATCAACATTTTTCGGGCACATCATGAGAAGAGGAAAGTTGGAATACTTGGTTACAACTGGCAAAATAAAAAGAAAGAGAGATCACAGACGACAAAGAGATAAAATACTGGATAGCTTGGTGTCATGGCATGTAAAAACAGTCAACAACAGAACTGATACGATGTGCTGTGGATAGAAGATTGTGGAAGGACATGATCGCCTACGCCGACCGGTATGGCACATGATGATGAACAAAGAAAGTCACGGTCTTTAATATAATTGTTGGAAGCTAGTTTATGTCTGGACATCCAAAATGTGGCATGAATTTGTATCATCATCAAGTGCCTTGCCTACGAGCGTAGGTGATCATGTCTCTCCACAACTTTCGATCTTGACAGTTATTTATCATTTCTGTTGTTGACCTTCCGTCACGCCATTCTCTTAAGCTGTCTGGTATCTTTTCTCTTTGCTTCCCTCTATCTCTTCGTCCCTCAATTTTCCCAGTTGTTACAATATATTCCAGCTGTTCCCTTCTCATTACATGGCCAAAAAATGATGATTGTTTCTTCCTAATATTGGAAATTAGCTCTCTTTTTGCTTTGACCTCTCTCAGAACATCTTCATTACTCTTCTTAGCTGTCCATGGTATTCTCAACATTCTTCTGTAAAACGACATTTCTACAGACTCCAGTGATTTTCTTGTCTGTTTTCCTATTGTCCATGATTCACATCCATATGTTAAGACTGGCTCTACATAACATTTAAGAACTCTTTTTTTTTTTTTTCTATTGTAAAAAATGGATTGCACAGTATCTTCCTAAGTTTTTGGAAAGCTGCTTTTGCCTGAGCCATTCTGCATCTCACCTCTTTTGTACATCTTCCGTCTGAGGTTAACAAAGTTCCCAAATATTTAAATTCATTTACCTGTTTTAATATTGTTCCACTTGTCTTTATTTTGTACTGAGGCGATGTCTTTTTCTTTGTTGTTACCATTACTTCTGTCTTTTTGCTATTAAGGCTGAGTCCTTTGAATTTATATATTTTTGTCAAATCTGGACATCTAAATGTGGCATGAATTTATATATTTTTGTCAAATCTGGACATCTAAATGTGGCATGAATTTATATATTTTTGTCAAATCTGGACATCTAAATGTGGCATGAATTTATATATTTTTATCAAATCTGGACATCTAAATGTGGCATGAATTTATATATTTTTGTCAAATCTGGACATCTAAATGTGGCATGAATTTATATATTTTTGTCAAATCTGGACATCTAAATGTGGCATGAATTTATATATTTTTGTCAAATCTGGACATCTAAATGTGGCATGAATTTATATATTTTTGTCATATCTGGACATCTAAATGTGGCATGAATTTATATATTTTTGTCAAATCTGGACATCTAAATGTGGCATGAATTTATATATTTTTGTCAAATCTGGACATCTAAATGTGGCACGAATTTATATATTTTGGTCAAATCTGGACATCTAAATGTGGCACGAATTTATCAACAAAGAGGTCCATCAGATATGTCCAACAAAGAGGTCCAACAAACATGTCCATCAATGAGATCCAGCAAAGTGGTTCAATCGAAGTGGTCCAGCAAAGTGGTTCAGTTGAAGTGGTCCAACAAAGTGATTCAGTCGAAGTGGTCCAGCAAAGTGGTTCAGTCAAAGTGGTCCAACAAAGTGGTTCAATCGAAGTGGTCCAGCAAAGTGGTTCAGTTGAAGTGGTCCAACAAAGTGATTCAGTCGAAGTGGTCCAGCAAAGTGGTTCAGTCAAAGTGGTCCAACAAAGTGGTTCAGTCGAAGTGGTCCAGCAAAGTGGTTCAGTTGAAGAGGTCCAACAAAGTGGTTCAATCAAAGAGATCCAGCAAAGTGGTTCAATCGAAGTGGTCCAGCAAAGTTGTTCAGTTGAAGAGGTCCAACAAAGTGGTTCAGTCGAAGAGGTCCAACAAAGTGGTTCAGTCAAAGTGGTTCAGTCAAAGTGGTCTAACAAAGTGGTTCAGTCGAAGTGGTCCAACAAAGTGGTTCAATCGAAGTGGTTCAGTCAAAGTGGTTCAATCGAAGTGGTCCAGCAAAGTGGTTCAGTCGAAGTGGTCCAACAAAATTGTTCAGTCGAAGTGGTCCAGCAAAGTGGTTCACTCGAAGAGGTTCAGTCGAAGTGGTTCAATCGAAGTGGTCCAACAAAGTGGTTCAGTCAAAGTGGTCCAGTAAAGTGGTCCAGTAAAGTGGTCCAGTAAAGTGGTCCAGCAAAGTGGTCCAGCAAAGTGGTCCAGTAAAGTGGTCCAACAAAGTGGTCCAACAAAGTGGTCCAACAAAGTGGTCCAGTAAAGTGGTCCAGCAAAGTGGTCCAGCAAAGCGGTCCAGTAAAGTGGTCCAACAAAGTGGTCCAACAAAGTGGTCCAGTAAAGTGGTCCAGCAAAGTGGTCCAGCAAAGTGGTCCAGTAAAGTGGTCCAACAAAGTGGTCCAACAAAGTGGTCCAACAAAGTGGTCCAGTAAAGTGGTCCAGCAAAGTGGTCCAGCAAAGTGGTCCAACAAAGTGGTCCTGTAAAGTGGTCCAACAAAGTGGTCCAACAAAGTGGTCCAACAAAGTGGTCCTGTAAAGTGGTCCAGCAAAGTGGTCCAGCAAAGTGGTCCAACAAAGTGGTCCAGCAAAGTGGTCCAGCAAAGTGGTCCAGCAAAGTGGTCCTGTAAAGTGGTCCAGTAAAGTGGTCCAGTAAAGTGGCCCAACAAAGTGGTCCAGCAAAGTGGTCCAGCAAAGTGGTCCAGTAAAGTGGTCCAGCAAAGTGGTCCAACAAAGTGGTCCAGCAAAGATTCTGACCAGAAATGTTTCAATTTGATGATCTTCTGATCTCTGCAAAGAAACAAAAGTTGAGATTGTATGTCCTGGTAATGTGATTGTAGGTTCTGAGCGAAACAAATGTTGAGATTGTATGTCCTGGTAATGTGATTGTAGGTTCTGAGCGAAACAAATGTTGAGATTGTATGTCCTGGTAATGTGATTGTAGGTTCTGAGGGAAACAAATGTTGAGATTGTATGTCCTGGTAATGTGATTGTAGGTTCTGAGCGAAACAAAAGATGAGATTGTATGACTATGTAATGTGATTGTAGGTTCTGAGGGAAACAAATGTTGAGATTGTATGTCCTGGTAATGTGATTGTAGGTTCTGAGCGAAACAAAAGATGAGATTGTATGACTATGTAATGTGATTGTAGGTTCTGAGGGAAACAAATGTTGAGATTGTATGTCCTGGTAATGTGATTGTAGGTTCTGAGCGAAACAAAAGATGAGATTGTATGACTATGTAATGTGATTGTAGGTTCTGAGCGAAACAAATGTTGAGATTGTATATCCTGGTAATGTGATTGTAGGTTCTGAGCGAAACAAAAGATGAGATTGTATGACTATGTAATGTGATTGTAGGTTCTGAGGGAAACAAATGTTGAGATTGTATGTCCTGGTAATGTGATTGTAGGTTCTGAGGGAAACAAAAGATGAGATTGTATGTCCTGGTAATGTGATTGTAGGTTCTGAGGGAAACAAAAGATGAGATTGTATGTCCTGGTAATGTGATTGTAGGTTCTGAGGGAAACAAAAGATGAGATTGTATGTCCTGGTAATGTGATTGTAGGTTCTGAGGGAAACAAAAGATGAGATTGTATGACTATGTAATGTGATTGTAATGTCTGAGAAAAACAAAATTTGAGATTGTATGACTATGTAATGTGATTGTAATGCCTGAGTGAAACAAAATTTGAGATTGTATGATTAATGTAATTGTAATATCTGAGTGAAGCAAAATTTGAGTTTGTTTGACTTACGTGATTGTAATGTCTGAGTGAAACAAAATTTGAGATTGTATGACTAATGTGATTGTAATGTCTGAGAAAAACAAAATTTGAGATTGTATGACTAATGTGATTGTAATGTCTGAGAAAAACAAAATTTGAGATTGTATGACTAATGTGATTGTAATATCTGATTTCTTCAGCAAACACTCTATTATAGCTAGCAAACACTCTATTTCTCCAGCAAACACTCTATTTATCCAGCAAACACTATTTCTCCAGCAAACACTCTATTATAGCCAGCAAACACTCTAATTATCCAGCAAACACTCTATTATAGCCAGCAAACACTCTATTTCTCCAGCAAACACTCTATTATAGCCAGCAAACACTCTATTTCTCCAGCAAACACTCTATTTATCCAGCAAACACTATTTCTCCAGCAAACACTCTATTATAGCCAGCAAACACTCTAATTATCCAGCAAACACTCTATTATAGCCAGCAAACACTCTATTTCTCCAGCAAACACTCTATTATAGCCAGCAAACACTCTATTTCTCCAGCAAACACTCTATTATAGCCAGCAAACACTATTTCTCCAGCAAACACTATTTCTCCAGCAAATACTCTATTATAGCCAGCAAACACTCTATTTCTCCAGCAAATACTTTATTATAGCCAGCAAACACTCTATTTCTCCATCAAACACTCTACTTCTCCAGCAAACAGCCGGTCACACTCGCCCAGCAGTGCCCGCCGTCTGCCCGTCTACGTAAAGAACACACCGTCCAGGGTTAACTCAGGGCTGGGCCCCAGGAAGGTTCGAACCTCAGGGTCTCACAGTCAGGGAGCCAGTCGAGAGGCCAGCCCAGCCAGGAGTTTTAGAAGTATGTTCCTTGATGTGTCTTGTTTGTCTGTCTGTTGGGTGGCATCTCCTTGATGTGTCTTGTTTGTCTGTCTGTTGGGTGGCATCTCCTTGATGTGTCTTGTTTGTCTGTCTGTCGGGTGTCATCTCCTTGATGTGTCTTGTTTGTCTGTCTGTTGGGTGGCATCTTCTTGATGTGTCTTGTTTGTCTGTTGGGTGTCATCTCCTTGATGTGTCTTGTTTGTCTGTCGGGTGTCATCTCCTTGATGTGTCTTGTTTGTCTGTCTGTTGGGTGGCATCTTCTTGATGTGTCTTGTTTGTCTGTTGGGTGTCATCTCCTTGATGTGTCTTGTTTGTCTGTCTATCGGGTGTCATCTCCTTTATATGTCTTGTTTGTCAGTCTGTTGGGTGTCATCTTGATGTGTCTTGTTTGCCTGTCTGTTGGGTGTCATCTCCTTGATGTGTCTTGTTTGTCTGTCTGTTGGGTGTCATCTTCTTGATGTGTCTTGTCTGTCTGTTGGGTGCTACCTCCTTGATGTTTCTTCTTTGTCTGTCTGTTGGGTGTCATCTCCTTGATGTGTCTTGTTTGTCTGTCTGTTGGGTGTCATCTTCTTGATGTGTCTTGTTTGTCTGTTGGATGTCACCTCCTTGATGTGTCATGTCTGTTGGGTGTCACCTCCTTGATGTGTCATGTCTGTTGGGTGCCACCTCAGTGTTGTGTCATGTCTGTTGGGTGCCACCTCAGTGTTGTGTCATGTCTGTTGGGTGCCACCTCAGTGTTGTGTCATGTCTGTTGGGTGCCACCTCAGTGTTGTGTCATGTCTGTTGGATGTCACCTCAGTGTTGTGTCATGTCTGTTGGGTGTCACCTCCTTGATGTGTCATGTCTGTTGGGTGCCACCTCAGTGTTGTGTCATGTCTGTTGGGTGCCACCTCAGTGTTGTGTCATGTCTGTTGGATGTCACCTCCTTGATGTGTCTTGTCTGTTGGGTGCCACCTCAGTGTTGTGTCATGTCTGTTGGATGCCACCTCAGTGTTGTGTCATGTCTGTTGGATGCCACCTCAGTGTTGTGTCATGTCTGTTGGATGCCACCTCAGTGTTGTGTCATGTCTGTTGGGTGCCACCTCAGTGTTGTGTCATGTCTGTTGGGTGCCACCTCAGTGTTGTGTCATGTCTGTTGGGTGCCACCTCAGTGTTGTGCCATGTCTGTTGGGTGCCACCTCAGTGATGTGCCATGTCTGTTGGGTGCCACCTCAGTGATGTGTCTTGTCTGTTGGGTGCCACCTCAGTGATGTGCCTTGTCTGTTGGGTGTCACCTCAGTGATGTGTCTTGTCTGTTGGGTGCCACCTCAGTGATGTGTCTTGTCTGTTGGGTGCCACCTCAGTGATGTGTCTTGTCTGTTGGGTGCCACCTCAGTGTTGTGTCTTGTCTGTTGGATGCCACCTCAGTGATGTGTCTTGTCTGTTGGGTGCCACCTCAGTGTTGTGTCTTGTCTGTTGGGTGCCACCTCAGTGATGTGTCTTGTCTGTTGGGTGCCACCTCAGTGATGTGTCTTGTCTGTTGGGTGCCACCTCAGTGATGTGCCTTGTCTGTTGGGTGTCACCTCAGTGATGTGTCTTGTCTGTTGGGTGCCACCTCAGTGATGTGTCTTGTCTGTTGGATGCCACCTCAGTGATGTGTCATGTCTGTTGGGTGCCACCTCAGTGTTGTGTCTTGTCTGTTGGGTGCCACCTCAGTGATGTGTCTTGTCTGTTGGGTGCCACCTCAGTGTTGTGTCTTGTCTGTTGGGTGCCACCTCAGTGTTGTGTCATGTCTGTTGGATGCCACCTCAGTGTTGTGCCATGTCTGTTGGGTGCCACCTCAGTGATGTGCCATGTCTGTTGGGTGCCACCTCAGTGATGTGTCTTGTCTGTTGGGTGCCACCTCAGTGATGTGCCTTGTCTGTTGGGTGTCACCTCAGTGATGTGTCATGTCTGTTGGGTGCCACCTCAGTGATGTGCCATGTCTGTTGGGTGCCACCTCAGTGATGTGCCATGTCTGTTGGGTGCCACCTCAGTGATGTGCCATGTCTGTTGGGTGCCACCTCAGTGATGTGTCCTGTTTGTCTATTGGGAGTTATATTTGTTGATATTTTATCTTGACTTGATGACCTCTTGTTGTCTTTATTCTTCCTATTCCGCATCATCATCATCATCGAGTGCCATCTCCGCAACGAAGGTTGGCTACCATGGAGCACCATTCTGCTCTGTCTCTTGCTTTGATGGTGCAGGTTGTCATAGGCTGGTTTGTCCATCTTTTGATGTTACTCGTCCATGTTAGTCTTGGTCTGCCTCTTTTACCTTGTATTTTTCCCTCCAGGAGGAGGTGATGTTTCTAGAACATTCCACACAGTTAGCTTGATGTTTCTAGAACATTCATACCAGTTAGCTTGATGTTTCTAGAACATTCATACCAGTTAGCTTGATGTTTCTAGAACATTCCTCCCAGTTAGCTTGATGTTGCTGGAACATTTCCTCTGTGTTAGGTTGATGTTTCTAGAACATTCCTCCCAGTTAGCCTGATGTTTCTAGAACATTCCTCCCAGTTAGCTTGATGTTGCTGGAACATTTCCTCTCTGTTAGGTTGATGTTTCTAGAACATTCCTCCCAGTTAGCCTGATGTTTCTAGAACATTCCTCCCAGTTAGCTTGATGTTTCTAGAACATTCCTCCCAGTTAGCTTGATGTTGCTGCTGTAGAGTCCATACTTGCATGTAAGAACAACTACAGGGTGTTTATAAAGTCTCACTACACTTGGTATCTAGGTCAATTTGAAAAAAAATGTTTATGACGTCATCACAATATGTGCTCCCACTGTCAATGAAATTTGTTGAATAAGTTTATTGCTACTGGAAATGTGGAAGATGCTCCACGATCTGGTAGGCCTGCTGTGAATGATGAAATATGTTTAGATATCCAAGACAGAATCCTTAAAAGTCCAGACAAGTCATTAAGAAAACTGTCGCAACAAGTGAACTTACCATTGAGCACATATTGTGATGACGTCATAAACATTTTTTTCAAATTGACCTAGATACCAAGTGTAGTGAGACTTTATAAACACCCTATAGAACCATTGTCAGAAGTGTGGTCCTGCTACAAGGCAACATCTCATTAGAGTCAACACAAAAGTGTGGTCCTGCTACAAGACAACATCTCATTAAAGTTAACACAAAAGTGTGGTCCTGCTACAAGGCAACATCTCATTAGAGTCAACACAAAAGTGTGGTCCTGCTACAAGACAACATCTCATTAGAGTCAACACAAAAGTGTGGTCCTGCTACAAGGCAACATCTCATTAGAGTCAACACAAAAGTGTGGTCCTGCTACAAGGCAACATCTCATTAGAGTCAACACAAAAGTGTGGTCCTGCTACAAGGCAACATCTCATTAGAGTCAACACAAAAGTGTGGTCCTGCTACAAGACAACATCTCATTAGAGTCAACACAAAAGTGTGGTCCTGCTACAAGACAACATCTCATTAGAGTCAACACAAAAGTGTGGTCCTGCTACAAGGCAACATCTCATTAGAGTCAACACAAAAGTGTGGTCCTGCTACAAGACAACATCTCATTAAAGTTAACACAAAAGTGTGGTCCTGCTACAAGACAACATCTCATTAGAGTCAACACAAAAGTGTGGTCCTGCTACAAGGCAACATCTCATTAGAGTCAACACAAAAGTGTGGTCCTGCTACAAGACAACATCTCATTAAAGTTAACACAAAAGTGTGGTCCTGCTACAAGACAACATCTCATTAGAGTCAACACAAAAGTGTGGTCCTGCTACAAGGCAACATCTCATTAGAGTCAACACAAAAGTGTGGTCCTGCTACAAGGCAACATCTCATTAGAGTCAACACAAAAGTGTGGTCCTGCTACAAGACAACATCTCATTAAAGTTAACACAAAAGTGTGGTCCTGCTACAAGGCAACATCTCATTAGAGTCAACACAAAAGTGTGGTCCTGCTACAAGGCAACATCTCATTAGAGTCAACACAAAAGTGTGGTCCTGCTACAAGGCAACATCTCATTAGAGTCAACACAAAAGTGTGGTCCTGCTACAAGGTAACATCTCATTAGAGTCAACACAAAAGTGTGGTCCTGCTACAAGACAACATCTCATTAGAGTCAACACAAAAGTGTGGTCCTGCTACAAGACAACATCTCATTAGAGTCAACACAAAAGTGTGGTCCTGCCACATTCTGAATCAACTCACTGTTATTTTCCAGGTCAAGGAGAGAAGAGGCAGGCAAGCGGAGGCAGCAGTAGAGTCCCCAGTGGGAGGAAAAGTGAGGAACTGTGAACATTGTCACATTTCTGCTAGTTTACATGTCACACTTTTCATACCTGTCACTATTTAGATCTGTCACCATTCATACCTGTCACCATTTAGATCTGTCACCATTTAGATCTGTCACCATTCACATCTGTCACCATTTAGATCTGTCACCATTTAGATCTGTCACCATTCACATCTGTCACCATTTAGATCTGTCACCATTTAGATCTGTCACCATTTAGATCTGTCACCATTTAGATCTGTCACCATTTAGATCTGTCACCATTTAGATCTGTCACCATTTAGATCTGTCACCATTTAGATCTGTCACCATTCACATCTGTCACCATTCACATCTGTCACCATTTAGATCTGTCACCATTTAGATCTGTCACCATTTAGATGTGTCACCATTTAGATCTGTCACCATTTAGATCTGTCACCATTTAGATCTGTCACCATTCACATCTGTCACCATTTAGATCTGTCACCATTTAGATCTGTCACCATTTAGATCTGTCACCATTTAGATCTGTCACCATTTAGATGTGTCACCATTTAGATCTGTCACCATTTAGATCTGTCACCATTTAGATCTGTCACCATTCACATCTGTCACCACTTAGATTTTCACCATACACATCTGTCACCATTTAGATCTGTCACCATTCACATCTGTCACCATTTAGATCTGTCACCATTCACATCTGTCACCATTTAAATCTGTCACCATACACATCTGTCACCATTCACATCTGTCACCATTCAGATCTGTCACCATACACATCTGTCACCATTCACATCTGTCACCATTTAGATCTGTCACCATACACATCTGTCACCATTCACATCTGTCACCATTTAGATCTGTCACCATTCACATCTGTCACCATTCACATCTGTCACCACTCACATCTGTCACCATTTAAATCTGTCACCATACACATCTGTCACCATTCACATCTGTCACCATTTAGATCTGTCACCATTCACATCTGTCACCATTCACATCTGTCACCACTCACATCTGTCACCACTTAGATCTGTCACCATACACATCTGTCACCATTCACATCTGTCACCATTCAGATCTGTCACCATACACATCTGTCACCATTCACATCTGTCACCATTTAGATCTGTCACCATTCACATCTGTCACCATTCACATCTGTCACCACTCACATCTGTCACCATTTAAATCTGTCACCATACACATCTGTCACCATTCACATCTGTCACCATTCAGATCTGTCACCATACACATCTGTCACCATTCACATCTGTCACCATTTAGATCTGTCACCATTCACATCTGTCACCATTCACATCTGTCACCACTCACATCTGTTACCACTTAGATCCATCACCATTCACATCTGTCACCACTTAGATCCATCACCATTCACATCTGTCACCACTTAGATCCGTCACTATTCACATCTGTCACCACTTACATCCGTCACTATTCACATCTGTCACCATACACATCCATAAACATTTACTCTCCAGATCTTCTATACAGAAAACATTTTCTCTCAGATCTTCTATAACAGAAAACATTTTCTCTGTGATCTTCTATACAGAAAACATTTTCTCTCAGATCTTCTATACAGAAAACATTTCCTCTGTGATCTTCTATACAGAAAACATTGTGATCGTCTACACAGAAAACATTTCCTTTGTGATCTTCTATAACAGAAAACATTTTCTCTGTGATCTTCTATAACAGAAAACATTTTCTCTGTGATCTTCTATAACAGAAAACATTTTCTCTCAGATCTTCTATACAGAAAACATTTTCTCTCAGATCTTCTATACAGAAAACATTTCCTCTGTGATCTTCTATACAGAAAACATTTCCTCTGTGATCTTCTATACAGAAAACATTTCCTCTGTGATCTTCTATACAGAAAACATTTCCTCTGTGATCTTCTATACAGAAAACATTGTGATCGTCTACACAGAAAACATTTCCTCTGTGATCTTCTATAACAGAAAACATTTTCTCTGTGATCTTATATAACAGAAAACATTTTCTCTCAGATCTTCTACACAGAAAACATTTTCTCTGTGATCTTCTATAACAGAAAACATTTTCTCTGTGATCTTCTACACAGAAAACATTTCCTCTGTGATCTTCTATAACAGAAAACATTTTCTCTGTGATCTTCTACACAGAAAAAATTTTCTCTGTGATCTTCTATAATAGAAAACATTTTCTCTGTGATCTTCTATAACAGAAAACATTTTCTCTGTGATCTTCTATAACAGAAAACATTTTCTCTGTGATCTTCTATACAGAAAACATTTTCTCTCAGATCTTCTACACAGAATACATTTTCTCTGTGATCTTCTACACAGAAAACATTTTCTCTGTGATCTTCTACACAGAAAACATTTTCTCTTTTATCTTCTACACAGAAAACATTTTCTCTGTGATCTTCTATAACAGAAAACATTTTCTTTGTGATCTTCTATAACAGAAAACATTTTCTCTGTGATCTTCTACACAGAAAACATTTTCTCTGTGATCTTCTACACAGAAAACATTTTCTCTGTGATCTTCTACACAGAAAACATTTCCTCTGTGATCTTCTATAACAGAAAACATTTTCTCTGTGATCTTCTATACAGAAAACATTTTCTCTCAGATCTTCTACACAGAATACATTTTCTCTGTGATCTTCTACACAGAAAACATTTTCTCTGTGATCTTCTATACAAAAAACATTTTCTCTCCTATCTTCTACACAGAAAACATTTTCTCTGTGATCTTCTATAACAGAAAACATTTTCTCTGTGATCTTCTATAAAGAAAACATTTTCTCTGTGATCTTCTATACAGAAAACATTTTCTCTGTGATCTTCTACACAGAAAACATTTTCTCTGTGATCTTCTATAACAGAAAACATTTTCTCTCAGATCTTCTATAACAGAAAACATTTTCTCTGTGATCTTCTACACAGAAAACATTTTCTCTGTGATCTTCTACACAGAAAACATTTTCTCTGTGATCTTCTACACAGAAAACATTTCCTCTGTGATCTTCTATAACAGAAAACATTTTCTCTGTGATCTTCTATACAGAAAATATTTTCTCTCAGATCTTCTACACAGAATACATTTTCTCTGTGATCTTCTACACAGAAAACATTTTCTCTGTGATCTTCTATACAAAAAACATTTTCTCTCCTATCTTCTACACAGAAAACATTTTCTCTGTGATCTTCTATAACAGAAAACATTTTCTCTGTGATCTTCTATACAGAAAACATTTTCTCTGTGATCTTCTATACAGAAAACATTTTCTCTGTGATCTTCTACACAGAAAACATTTTCTCTGTGATCTTCTATAACAGAAAACATTTTCTCTGTGATCTTCTACACAGAAAACATTTTCTCTGTGATCTTCTACACAGAAAACATTTTCTCTGTGATCTTCTATAACAGAAAACATTTTCTCTCTGATCTTCTATAACAGAAAACATTTCCTCTCTGATCTTCTACACAGAAAACATTCTCTACACAGAAAACATTTTCTCTGTGATCTTCTATAACAGAAAACACCCAAAAAATGTGTAGCTCTGAACAAGAAGCTGAGATTGTTTATCACAAAAAAAATAAATAATTTGTACAATGTCATCTTTCTTGTAGAGAGAAAAAAAAACAGCTTTTCTATTGTTTTCTCAGCTCCAGTGATGGCCCAGAGAACGCTGAAGATTGGGGTTCATGTGGAGGATGCTATGAAGGATGCCTTGGTGAGACCCTGTGTGGTTGTAGATGTTGGTGGGAATTTGTTTGTGTTGTTGTAGCTGTGATGATGGTGGTGGTGGTGGGAATTTGTTTGTGTTGTTGTAGCTGTGATGATGGTGGTGGTGGTGGGAATTTGTTTGTGTTGTTGTAGCTGTGATGATGGTGGTGGTGGTGGGAATTTGTTTGTGTTGTTGTAGCTGTGATGATGGTAGTGGTGGGAATTTGTTTGTGTTGTTGTATTTCTGATGATGGTGTTGGAGGGAATTTGTTTGTGTTGTTGTAGTTGCGATGACTGTGGTGGTGGTGGTGGGAATTTGTTTGTGTTGTTGTAGCTGTGGTGATGGTGTTGGTGGGAATTTGTTTGTGTTGTTGTAGCTGTGGTGATAATGGTGGGAATTTGTTTGTGTTGTTGTATTTGTGATGATGGTGTTGGAGGGAATTTGTTTGTGTTGTTGTAGTTGTGATGATAATGGTGGGAATTTGTTTGTATTGTTGTAGTTGTGATGGTGGTGGTGGTGGGAATTTGTTTGTGTTGTTGTAGCTGTGATGATGGTGGTGGTGGTGGGAATTTGTTTGTGTTGTTGTAGCTGTGATGATGATGTTGGTGGGAATTTGTTTGTGTTGTTGTAGCTGTGATGATGATGGTGGGAATTTGTTTGTGTTGTTGTAGCTGTGATGATAATGGTGGGAATTTGTTTGTGTTGTTGTAGTTGTGATGATGGTGTTGGTGGGAATTTGTTTGTGTTGTTGTAGTTGTGATGATGGTGTTGGTGGGAATTTGTTTGTGTTGTTTTAGCTGTGATGATGGTGTTGGTGGGAATTTGTTTGTGTTGTTGTAGTTGTGATGGTAATGGTGGGAATTTGTGTTGTTGTAGTTGTGATGATGATGTTGGTTGGATCTGTTTGTGTAATTGTAGACGACAATGATGGTCTTATACTATTAGCTTATACACATAAAACAAAAGTAAAGTACCCCCGTCACGCCAAGTGACAAATAGGGAATATGGTGTTAGTGACCATAAATTTTACAGATCTTCAGCACATGATTTTTAGGGTAACGTGGTCGGTATTACGCCCGTGTTGCTTTACTTTCCCAGAAAAAAATCCAGTACGCATTAAAGGCTGGGTGAACTAGAAGCCGTCGGTTGGGATCGAACCCTAGCTCTTGTCCTTTGTAGTCCAGTTCACTAACCACTGAGCTATTGCGGCTCCAATCGTATGCACATACCTTCCACTTTTTAAGAACTGGATTATACTCATACCTTCTACCTTTTAAGGACTGACTCATACCTTCTACCTTTTAAGGATTGACTTACCACCTCTATTAGACTAGAGCTTTATACATACCATGATCATGAAGGGGGTACTCCCACGGTGTGGCTCTTCCATTGCACGTCTGTTGGGTTGACCCCTGCTGTAGTGGCTGTATTAGCCTGGTTGAGAAAACCGCCTGACTAGGCTACTGACATTCGGACAAGCTGTGTTCGATTCCCGCTGGAAGCAGTGTGAGTTCTACTCGTGTTTGGAACAAAAAAATACCCCAGCGGTCGACCCAGCCGCTGGCAGAAATGGGTATCGGGTAGTACTCTGGGAAGGTGAGGAATGCCACATCGCATCGTGAGTTTTGATGCTTGCAGAGACACTATCCAGAAGTCTCCGAACATTTCTGGATAGGCAGCCAAGCACATATAGGTGAAAACTCGCGTGCTAAGACGCTGGTTCAAGTCTCGTACTTTACTTTTACCTTGACCTTTTCCTTACCTCTATTAATAGCAAGCCCCTACGCTAAACCAAGAAAGGTCTACAAGAAAGCTCTACAAGAAAGGTCTACAAGAACGGTCTACAAGAACGGTCTACAAGAAAGCTCTACAAGAATGGTCTACAAGAAAGGTCTACAAGAAAGGTCTACAAGAATGGTCTACAAGAAAGGTCTACAAGAAAGGTCTACAAGAATGGTCTACAAGAATGGTCTACAAGAAAGCTCTACAAGAAAGGTCTACAAGAATGGTCTACAAGAAAGGTCTACAAGAATGGTCTACAAGAAAGGTCTACAAGAACAGGCTACAAAGAAAGGTCTACAAGAAAAGTCAACCCCCGAGTTTCACGCCACCATCTTGGTGAGGCATGATTCACTCAGCCTTGAACTTTGCCTTCTAAGTTGTTTTGGACCGCAACTGCCATGACAAAATGTCTTCAAGACTTTTGTTGGTTATGTGTATCCATGTAGTGGGTTGCTTGATGTGTGTAGCCCAGGCACAGGTTTAGTTCAACTTTTATTGCCTGTTGACATGATTCATAAATTAAGGGCATTCCTTACAAGATGGAAACCTTCTCCACATGAGGCTGTAGTTCCTGGATATTGTTCACATGAGGCTGTAGTTCCTGTATATTGTCCACATGAGGCTGTAGTTCCTGGATATTGTAAAAAAGGGAGGTTGTACTTCCTGGATATACTCCACATGAGGCTGTAGTTCTTGGATATTGTCCACATGAGGCTGTAGTTCCTGTATATTCTCCACATGAGGCTGTATTTCCTGGATATTGTCCACATGAGGCTGTAGTTCCTGGATATTGTTCACATGAGGCTGTAGTTCCTGTATATTGTCCACATGAAGCTGTATTTCCTGGATATTGTCCACATGAGGCTGTAGTTCCTGGATATTGTAAAAAAGGAGCCTGTACTTCCTGGATATACTCCACATGAGGCTGTAGTTCCTAGTTTTTCTCCACATGAGGCTGTAGTTCCTGGATATTCTCCACATGAGGTTGTAGTTCCTGGATTGTCTCCACATGAGGCTGTAGTTCCTGGATATTGTCCACATGAGACTGTAGTTCCTGGATATTGTAAAAAAAAGGAGGCTGTACTTCCTGGATATTCTCCACATGAGGCTGTTGTTCCTGGATTATTGTTCACATGAGACTGTAGTTCCTGGATTTTGTCCACATGAGGCTGTTAAAAAAAATGTAAAGAGCCGTGTCACGTCAAGTGGCGTATAGGAAATATAACAAAGTTCTTGTGCCCAGCTCTCACATAGTGGTTCCAAACAAATGTATTAGTTGTCCATGATGTGTCCAGCTCTCACATGATGGTTCCAAACAAATGTATCAATTGTCCATGATGTGCGCAGCTCTCACATGATGGTTCCAAACAAATGTATTAGTTGTCCATGATGTGCGCAGCTCTCACATGATGGTTCCAAACAAATGTATCAGTTGTCCATGATGTGCATAGGGTGTAGTAGCCTGAATCTGAATGTCATGTCTTATCTAGGTCAGAGGTCCTCACAGGAAACAGCATGACCAGTTTGACTCAGATGATGCGGCCAGTGAAACGTCCAGTGTGTGTTCGGAACATTCCCTTAGCTCTTATGGTGCTCGCAACTCTGAGGTGAATTTTGAGTTTAGACTTAACTCATTCATATAGAAATATGTAGGTTTATAGCTCTCTTAGCTCATTCATAGAGCAATATGTAGGTTTATAGCTCTCTTAGCTCATTCATAGAGCAATATGTAGGTTTATAGCTCTCTTAGCTCGTTAATAGAGGTGTATGTAGGTTGATATTTGGTAAGGTTGTGTGCTGTCACCAGATTTGTTTAATATTTATAGTGAGATTATTTTAAGATCCATAAGGGACATGCCTGGAATAACAATTGGAGGTCATAATATAAATAATCTAAGGTATGCTGATGGTACAGTCTTAATCGCTAAGTGAAAATGAGTTACAAGAAATGTTGGACATTATAGTGAAGGAAAGCAAAAATAAAAGACTCAGCCTTAATAGCAAAAAGACAGAAGCAATGGTAACAACAAAGAAAAAGACATCACTGCAATGCACAATAAAGACAAGTGGAACAATATTAAAACAGGTAAATGAATTTAAATATCTGGGAACAATGTTAACCTCAGACGGAAGATGTACAACAGAGGTGAGATGCAGAATGGCTCAGGCAAAAGCAGCTTTCCAAAAAATGAGAAAGATACTATGCACTCCATTTTTGACAATAGAAACAAGAAAAAGAGTTCTTAAATGTTATGTAGAGCCAGTCTTAACATATGGATGTGAATCATGGACAATAGGACAACAAAAAGAAGATCACAAGAGGCTGTACAAATGTTGTTTTACAGAAGAATGTTGAGAATACCATGGACAGCTAAGAAGAGTAATGAAAACGTTCTGAAAGAGACAAAAGCAAAAAGATAGCTAATTTCCAATATTAGGAAGAAACGATCATCATTTTTAGCCATGTAATGAGAAGGGAACAACTGGAATATATTGTAACAACTGGGAAAATTGAGGGACGAAGAGATAGAGGGAAGTAAAGAGAAAAGATACCAGATAGCTTAAGAGAATGGCTTGGTAGAAGGTCAACAAAGAAATGATAAATAACTGTCGAGATCGAAAGTTGTGAAGAGACATGATCACCTACGCCAACAGGAACGGTACTTGATGATGATGATGTAGGTTGATATCTCACCTTCTGGATGGTCCCTGTGACACAGCTTGTGTCAAAACAGACTTCTTAACAGAAGCTTTCTCATATAGAAGACCTAATATTGAGCCTACATCTAAACAGACATCTTAACAGAAGCTAGGATCGCATTGTTCCCTGTAGTGGTGGCTCTTACTGATATAGAAGACATAGTATTGAGCCTACATCAAAACAGGCCACCTCAGCCACATACCCATCTTTAGGCCAGGAGTGCTGGCATCAACCCATGGCAGTAAGACAAGACAAGTAACCTGCTGTGTGATGGAAATGTCCCTAGTAACCTGCTGTGTGATGGAGATGTCCCCAGTAACTTGCTGTGTGATGGAAATGTCCCCGGTAACTTGCTGTGTGATGGAGATGTCCCTAGTAACCTGCTGTGTGATGGAGATGTCCCCAGTAACCTGCTGTGTGATGGAGATGTCCCCAGTAACTGCTGTGTGATGAAAATGTCTCCAGTAACCTGCTGTGTGATGGAAATGTCCCCGGTAACTTGCTGTGTGATGGAAATGTCCCCAGTAACCTGCTGTGTGATGGAAATGTTCCCAGTAACTTGCTGTGTGATGGAGATGTCCCCAGTAACTTGTTGTGTGATAGATATGTCCCCAGTAACTTGCTGTGTGATGGAGATGTCCCCAGTAACCTGCTGTGTAATGGAGATGTCCCCAGTAACTGCTGTGTGATGGAAATGTCCCCAGTAACCTGCTGTGTGATGGAGATGTCCCCAGTAACTTGCTGTGTGATGATGTCCCCAGTAACTGCTGTGTGATAGAAATGTCCCCAGTAACCTGCTGTGTGATGAAAATGTCCCCAGTAACTGCTGTGTGATGGAAATGTCCCCAGTAACTGCTGTGTGATGGAAATGTCCCCAGTAACCTGCTGTGTGATGAAAATGTCCCCAGTAACTGCTGTGTGATGGAAATGTCCCCAGTAACCTGCTGTGTGATGGAAATGTCCCCAGTAACTTGCTGTATGATGGAGATGTCCCCAGTAACCTGCTGTGTAATGGAGATGTCCCCAGTAACCTGCTGTATGATAGAAATGTCCCCATTAAGCTACTATGTGATAGAAATGTCCCCAGTAAGCTACTATGTGATAGAAATGTCCCCAGTAATCTGCTATGTGATAAAAATATACCTAGTTAGCTACTGTGTGATAGAAATGTCCCCAGTAAGATAGAAATGTCCCCAGTAAGCTACTATGTGATAGAAATGTCCCCAGTAAGCTATTGTGTGTTTAATATGTCCCCAGTAAACTGCTATGTGATAAAAATGTCCCCAGTAAGCTACTATGTAATAGAAATGTCCCCAGTTACTTACTATGTGATAGAAATGTCCCCAGTTACTTACTATGTGATATAAATGTCTCCAGTAAGCTACTATGTGATAGAAATGTCCTCAGTAAGCTACTGTGTGTTTAAAATGTCCCCACTAAGCTACTATGTGATAGAATTGTCCCTAGTAACTTATTACGTGATAGAAATGTCCCTAGTAAGCTGTTTATATTTAACAAATCTGAGCATAATCTCCTGGCATACAAGACCATTCTGTTTTATCCTAGCCATCTGATGCCGATCGGAAATATTCAACTAGACGAAAGGTATTCTCTCCCCTTATATTTATGTTGTGTTTGAAACAATGTGGACACATACACGTACATGATGTGTACATCTGTCCATTCTGACATTCATCCAATGATTAATTTTCCTCATTTTCTTCCTTTTGCATTCACCCAATTATCATTATATTCTTCTGTTACATTCACCCAATTATCATTATATTCTTCTGTTACATTCACCCAATTATCATTATATTCTTCTGTTACATTCACCCAATTATCATTATATTCTTCTGTTACATTCACCCAATTATCATTATATTCTTCTGTTACATTCACCCAATTATCATTATATACTTCTGTTACATTCGCCCATGCCTACATGACACGAGACATGACAAGTGAAATCTCTGTGTCAATATTTGGTGGTTACAGAGTGGGATTATATTCTCTCATGATTCTATTCTGACAGACCACTATTTGAACAATTATCCTGATTTAACCTTCCATGAATTACTGCTATTTAAACAATTGTCCTGATTTAACCTTCCATGAATGGCTGCTATTTAAACAATTATCCTGATTTAACCTTCCATGAATGACTGCTATTTAAACAATTATCCTGATTTAACCTTCCATGAATGACTGCTATTTAAACAATTATCCTGATTTAACCTTCCATGAATGACTGCTATTTAAACAATTATCCTGATTTAAGCTTCCATGAATGACTGCTATTTAAACAATTATCCTGATTTAACCTTCCATGAATGACTGCTATTTAAACAATTATCCTGATTTAACCTTCCATGAACAGACTACTATTTGGACAATTATCTCGATTTAACCTTCCATGAACAGACTACTATTTGGACAATTATCTCGATTTAACCTTCCATGAACAGACTACTATTTGGACAATTATCCTGATTTAACCATCCATGAATGACTGCTATTTGAACAATTATCTTGATTTAACCTTGAGTTCAGTCTTGCATGATTGTAATCTTTTGTTGCTAATGCCAATGTTTTGGTTTCCACTTTTGTTTCTGTTTCAACTCTTGACATTTCTGGCATGCAATCATACATTCTGTACAATCTGAATGATTGTTTTGTGGTTTCTGGTTCAATGTATATTTTTTTACTAAAAACTATAACCAGTGATGCTTTATGTGTGTGTGTGAATCGTGGACTAATTTCCAACATTAGGAAGAAACAATCATCATTTTTTGGCCATGTAATGAGAAGAGAACAGCTGGAATATATTGTAACAACTGGAACAATTGAGGGATGAAGAGATAGAGGGAAGCAAAGAGAAAAAATAACAGACAGCTTAAGAGAATGGCTTGGCAGAAGGTCAACAACAGAAATGATAAATAGCTGCCGAGATAGAAAGTTGTGGAGAGACATGATCACCTATGCCAGCAGGCCCGGTACTTGATGATGATGATCAATCATGGACAGTGAACACCCATCTGTGAGATCAAATAAAATTGTGGTTTTTGGGGGGAATGGGGAATGTAAAAGTGCAATAAATGACAACATGACATTTGAGCTAAGTCTGATTGTCACATGCTCATTGTGTTTGTGACAAGTCTGTGTTCTCATTGTGTGTGTGACAAGTCTGTGTTCATTGTATTTGTGACAAGTCTGTGTTCTCATTGTGTTTGTCACAAGTCTGTGTCCATTGTGTTTGTGACAAGTCTGTGTTCTCATTGTGTTTGTGACAAGTCTGTGTTCATTGTGTTTGTGACAAGTCTGTGTTCTCATTGTGTTTGTCACAAGTCTGTGTCCATTGTGTTTGTGACAAGACTGTGTTCTCATTGTGTTTGTGACATGTCTGTGTCCATTGTGTTTGTGACAAGTCTGTGTTCATTGTGTGTGTGACAAGTCTGTGTCCATTGTGTGTGTGACAAGACTGTGTTCTCATTGTGTTTGTGACAAGTCTGTGTTCTCATTGTGTTTGTGACAAGTCTGTGTTCTCATTGTGTTTGTGACAATTCTGTGTCCATTGTGTTTGTGACAAGTCAGTGTTCATTGTGTTTGTGACAAGTCTGTGCTCATTGTGTTTGTGACAAGTCTGTGCTCATTGTGTTTGTGACAAGTCTGTGCTCATTGTGTTTGTGACAAGTCTGTGTTCTCATTGTGTTTGTGACAAGTCTGTGTTCATTGTGTTTGTGACAAGTCTGTGTTCTCATTGTGTTTGTCACAAGTCTGTGTCCATTGTGTTTGTGACAAGACTGTGTTCTCATTGTGTTTGTGACACGTCTGTGCTCATTGTGTTTGTGACAAGTCTGTGCTCCTTGTGTTTTTGACAAGTCTGTGCTCCTTGTGTTTGTGACAAGTCTGTGCTCATTGTGTTTGTGACAAGTCTGTGGTCATTGTGTTTGTGACAAGTCTGTGCTCATTGTGTTTGTGACAAGTCTGTGTTCGTTGTGTTTGTGACAAGTTTGTGTTCATTGTGTTTGTGACAGATCTCATCTGTGCTTATAGTTTGACAAGTCAAGTGTCTGTGTTCACAGTTTGACAAGTCTGGTGTTTGTGTTCACAGTTTGACAAGACTGGTGTCTGTGTTCACAGTTTGACAAGTCTGGTGTCACTGTTCACAGTTTGACAAGTCTAGTGTCTGTGTTCACAGTTTGACAAGTCTGGTGTTTGTGTTCACAGTTTGGCAAGTCTGGTGTTTGTGTTCACAGTTTGACAAGTCTGGTGTCAAGTGTTCACAGTTTGACAAGTCTGGTGTCAAGTGTTCACAGTTTGACAAGTCTGGTGTTTGTATTCACAGTTTGACAAGTCTGATGTTTGTGTTCACAGTTTGACAAGTCTGATGTTTGTGTTCACAGTTTGACAAGTCTGATGTTTGTGTTCACAGTTTGACAAGTCTGATGTTTGTGTTCACAGTTTGACAAGTCTGATGTTTGTGTTCACAGTTTGACAAGTCTGATGTTTGTGTTCACAGTTTGATATATTTGCTAGGGCCTAGGAAATGTGTTCTTACACAAGAATGGGATGCACAGAAATATATCTTTGTTACATGTTTGTAATAGTTAACTAAGAAATGTATCTTTGTTACATGTTTGTAATAGTTAACTAAGAAATGTATCTTTGTTATATATTTTAAATAGAGTTATATCGCCAATAATTCACTAAATCAAACATGTTACAAGTTATATCACCAATAATTCACTAAATCAAACATGTTACAAGTTATATCACCAATAATTCACTAAATCAAACATGTTACAAGTTATATCACCAATAATTCATTAAATCAAACATGTTACAAGTTATATCACCAATAATTCACTAAATCAAACATGTTACAAGTTATATCACCAATAATTCACTAAATCAAACATGTTACAAGCTATATCACCAATAATTCACTAAATCAAACATGTTACAAGTTATATCACCAATAATTCACTAAATCAAACATGTTACAAGTTATATCACCAATAATTCACTAAATCAAACATGTTACAAGTTATATCACCAATAATTCACTAAATCAAACATGTTACAAGTTATATCACCAATAATTCACTAAATCAAACATGTTACAAGTTATATCACCAATAATTCACTAAATCAAACATGTTACAAGTTATATCACCAATAATTCACTAAATCAAACATGTTACAAGTTATATCACCAATAATTCACTAAATCAAACATGTTACAAGTTATATCACCAATAATTCACTAAATCAAACATGTTACAAGTTATACCACCAATAATTCACTAAATCTAACATGTTACAAGTTATACCACCAATAATTCACTAAATCTAACATGTTACAAGTTATACCACCAATAATTCACTAAATCTAACATGTTACAACAAATAACCAAACATTAGTTGACTGAAATCATGGTGGGGTAAGTGGTTCTTCACATTAAGAAAGGGAGCTAAGTCCAGCTGAACTGAAATGTTTTAAAATTCTTTTCTCTCCCTTTGTGAATGCTGCAACTGTTTCTAGTCAAGGGGAGAAGCAGAACATATTCTTCAGGATATGGAGTTACTGAGGTGATTGTCTTCTCCTGATAACGTTTTTTTTTCTTTCCTATGCTGGATTGTCAGTTTGTTTACTGTCGCCCAAGTAATAACTCACAGTGTGCCTACTTTTGTCTACTGTCGCCAAGTAATAACTCACAGTCTGCCTACTTTTGTTTACTGTCGCCCAAGTAATAACTCACAGTGTGCCTACTTTTGTTTACTGTCGCCCAAGTAATAACTCACAGTGTGCCTACTTTTGTCTACTGTCGCCAAAGTAATAACTCACAGTCTGCCTACTTTTGTTTACTGTCGCCCAAGTAATAACTCATAGTGTGCCTACTTTTGTCTACTGTCGCCCAAGTAATAACTCACAGTCTGCCTACTTTTGTTTACTGTCGCCCAAGTAATAACTCACAGTGTGCCTACTTTTGTTTATTGTTGCCCAAGTAATAACTCATAGTGTGCCTACTTTTGTTTATTGTTGCCCAAGTAATAACTCACAGTGTGCCTACTTTTGTTTATTGTTGCCCAAGTAATAACTCATAGTGTGCCTACTTTTGTTTATTGTTGCCCAAGTAATAACTCACAGTGTGCCTACTTTTGTTTATTGTTGCCCAAGTAATAACTCATAGTGTGCCTACTTTTGTTTATTGTTGCCCAAGTAATAACTCACAGTGTGCCTACTTTTGTTTATTGTTGCCCAAGTAATAACTCACAGTGTGCCTACTTTTGTTTATTGTTGCTCAAGTAATAACTCACAGTGTGCCTACTTTTGTTTATTGTTGCCCAAGTAATAACTCATAGTGTGCCTACTTTTGTTTATTCTTGCCAAAGTAACAACTCATAATGTGCCTACTTCTGTTTACTGTTGCCAAAGTAACAACTCACAGTGTGTATACTTTTGTTTACTGTTGTCAAAGTAATAACTCACAGTGTGCCTACTTTAGGTTTCAATTACTCCACACCAATCCTCTTACCATGTCTGCCTACTTCAAAGAAGTTTTTGTCTTTAATGTCATTACTGCTATGGTTCTACCTTTGCCAAAATCTTATTTCTTGTGTTATTGAATGAACTAATGTCTTGTGTTATTGAATGAACTAATGCCTTGTGTTAATGAATGAACTAATGTCTTGTGTTATTGAATGAACTAATGCCTCATGTTATTGAATGAACTAATGCCTTGTGTTAGTGAATGAACTAATGTCTTGTGTTATTGAATGAACTAATGTCTTGTGTTATTGAATGAACTAATGCCTTGTGTTATTGAATGAACTAATGTCTTGTGTTATTGAATGAACTAATGCCTTGTGTTATTGAATAAACTAATGTCTTGTGTTGTTTGAATAAACTAATGTCTTGTGTTAGTGAATGAACTAATGTCTTGTGTTATTGAATGAACTAATGTCTTGTGTTATTGAATGAACTAATGTCTTGTGTTATTGAATGAACTAATATCTTGTATTATTGAATAAACTAATGTCTTGTGTTGTTTGAATAAACTAATGTCTTGTGTTATTGAATGTCTTATGTTATTGAATGAACTAATGTCTTATGTTATTGAATGAACTAATGTCTTGTGTTATTGAATGAATTAATGCCTTGTCTTGTTGAATAAACTAATGTCTTGTGTTGTTGAACTAATGTCTTGTGTTGTTGAATGTCTCCCAGGACATCCACTCCATTATGGCAGAACTGGGCAGCTCGTCACATCTAGACAGGAAAGATGGCCTCTTGTCCTTACAGCATTTACTGCGCAGCAATCGCTGTTTGAAGTGAGTCACTGGAGATGATCAGTGTGATAATCTTATTGTCTGTGGTGATAACCATTGCTGACTGAAGTGACAACATTGCTGTCTGTGGTGATAAACTTTGCTCCATTGCTGACTGAAGTGACAACATTGCTGTCTGTGGTGATAAACTTTGCTCCATTGCTGACTGAAGTGACAACATTGCTGTCTGTGGTGATAAACTTTGCTCCATTGCTGACTGAAGTGACAACATTGCTGTCTGTGGTGATAAACTTTGCTCCATTGCTGACTGAAGTGACAACATTGCTGTCTGTGGTGATAAACTTTGCTCCATTGCTGACTGAAGTGACAACATTGCTGTCTGTGGTGATAAACTTTGCTCCATTGCTGACTGAAGTGACAACATTGCTGTCTGTGGTGATAAACTTTGCTCCATTGCTGACTGAAGTGACAACATTGCTGTCTGTGGTGATAAACTTTGCTCCATTGCTGACTGAAGTGACAACATTGCTGTCTGTGGTGATAAACTTTGCTGACTGAAGTGACAACATTGCTGTCTGTGGTGATAAACTTTGCTGACTGAAGTGACAACATTACTGTCTGTGGTGATAACCATTGCTGACTGAAGTGACAACATTGCTGTCTGTGGTGATAACCATTGCTGACTGAAGTGACAACATTGCTGTCTGTGGTGATAAACTTTGCTGACTGAAGTGACAACATTACTGTCTGTGGTGATAACCATTGCTGACTGAAGTGACAACATTGCTGTCTGTGGTGATAACCATTGCTGACTGAAGTGACAACATTGCTGTCTGTGGTGATAATCCTGTGACCTCACTGCCACCAAACACTGTGACCTCATTAACAACATTGACCTCATTAATTACTGTGACATCATTAACCATTGTGACCCCATTAACCACTGTGACCCCATTAACCACTGTGACTTCATTAACCACTGTGACCCATTAACCACTGTGACCTCATTAATTACATTGACCTAATTAATCACATTGACCTCATTGACTGCTGTGACCTCATTAACCACTGTGACTTCATTAACCACTGTGACCTCATTAACCACTGTGACCCTATTAACCAATGTGACTTCATTAACCACTGTGACTTCATTAACCACTGTGACCCCATTAACCACTGTGACCCCATTAACCACTGTGACTTCATTAACCACTGTGACCCCATTAACCACTGTGACCCCATTAATTACATTGACCTAATTAACAACATTGACCTATTTTACCACTGTGACCTCATTAACTGTTGTGACCTCATTAACCACTATGACCTCAATAACCACTGTGACCTCATTAACCACTGTGACTTCATTAGCCACTGTGACCACATTAACTACATTGACCTAATTGACCATGACCCCATTAACCACTGTGACCTCATTAACTACTGTGATATCATTAACCACTATGACCTCATTAACCACTGTGACCTCATTAACCACTGTGACCTCATTAACCACTGTGACCCCATTAACTACATTGACCTTATTGGCCATGACCCCATTAACCACTGTGACCCCATTAACTACATTGACCTAATTGACCATGACCCCATTAACCACTGTGACCCCATTAACCACTGTGACCCCATTAACCACTGTGACCCCATTAACCACTGTGACTCCATTAACCACTACTAACTTATCTCTCCACAGCCGAGTGGAGCTCAAAAAGATCACTGAGATGTTCACCAGAATGTTCCATGACCCCCACAATAAAGTAAGTCTCTCTGCTTGTGCACACATCAATCAAATCTTCACTATCCCTGATCTGTCAAAACTGAGATGTCAAGAGAACGGCAAGAACAGAGATGTCAAGAGAATGACTAAAACAGAGATCTCAAAGAGAATGGCAAGAACAGAGATGTCAAGAGAATGGCTAAAATGGATGTCAAGAGAGTAACTAAAACAGAGATGTCAAGAGAATGACAAAAACAGAGATGTCAAGAGAATGGCAAGAACAGAGATGTCAAAAGAATGACAAAAACAGAGATGTCAAAAGAATGACAAAAACAGAGATGTCAAGAGAATGGCAAGAACAGAGATGTCAAGAGAATGACTAAAACAGAGATCTCAAAGAGAATGGCAAGAACAGAGATGTCAAGAGAATGGCTAAAATGGATGTCAAGAGAGTAACTAAAACAGAGATGTCAAGAGAATGACAAAAACAGAGATGTCAAGAGAATGGCAAGAACAGAGATGTCAAAAGAATGACAAAAACAGAGATGTCAAAAGAATGACAAAAACAGAGATGTCAAGAGAATGGCAAGAACAGAGATGTCAAGAGAATAACTAAAACAGAGATGTCAAAAGAATGACAAAAACAGGGATGTCAAGAGAATGACAAAATACAGAGATTTCAAGAGAATGACATAAACAGAGATTTCAAGAGAATGACAAAAACGGAGATGTCAAGAGAACGACACAACAGAGTTGCTGTCTACAAACAAGCGGAAGAATTAGCGGGAGGAAAAACAAAACCAGACAATATCTGAGAGAAGAATTGATGGCACATACAGAAAGTATAGGAGAAGGATGATCCGTGTATAAGGAGTTCTGTGATGATAATCAAACAGAATTAAACACTGTCTATACTATCAAATACTACAAGAAATGATAGACATAATAGTAAAAGAAAGCATCAAGAAAGGTCTCATAGACCTTTCTTAAGAAAAGTATAGTAAGAAAGCAGAAGTAATGGTCATATCGAAAAAACAATCATCACCAGCATGCAGCATAAAAATAAACAGGACAAATCTGAAACAAGTGCAACGAGTCAAATACTTGGGCACAATAATAACATCAGATGGGAGATGTACCACAGAAATAAAAAGTAGAATAGCTCAGGCCAAAATAGCATTTCAGGAAATGAAAAATATCTTATGCAACAAATCTATGTCAATAGAAATGAGAAAGAGAGTTCATCGGGGCTATATAGAACCAATTCTGACCTATGGAAGCGAATCATGGACAGTAGACAAACAAATGAAAAGACGATTAGAGGCCACAGAGATAGGATTTCTCAGAAGAATGTTGAAAGTTCCCTGGACAGCTAAAAAGACCAATGAGGAAGTTCTCAAAGAGGCCAACACAAAAAGGCAGCTCCCAAAAAACATCAGAAAGAAGCAATCAACATTTTTCGGGCACATCATGAGAAAAGGAAAGTTGGAATACTTGGTTACAACTGGCAAAATAAAAGGAAAGAGAGATTGCGGATGACAAAGAGAGAAAATACTGGATTGCTTGGTGTTATGGCATGGAAAACAGCCAACAACAGAACTGATACAATGCACTGCAGATAGAAGATTGTGGAAGGACATGATCGCCTACGTCAACCGGTATGTTACATGATGATGATGATACTATCAAATGCTTTTTCGCAATCTATCTTCTTCTTCTTCTTTTCTTCCTCATCTGCCTTTCAGCGTCGAGGGGAGATATAATTGCGGTCTTTTGCTCTTTTGTTCGCCTCTACTGCTGTTATGTTTCCTAGTGCTTCTAATATTCCATCGATCCATCTTTTTCGTGGTCGACCCTTGGGTCTGGTATTCTCACAACGTTCGTTGAAGGCTCGTTGTGTTGTGTTTTGATCTTTCTGCCTTGTCACGTGGCCAAATCATTTTATCTGTTGTTTCTTTATATATTATATGGCGGGGGCTATTCCTAGCTTTTTTCTCAATTCTTCATTTCTGATCTTATCTCTCAGGCTGTTTCCTGTCATACGTCTAACACATTTCATCTGTAGAGGTTATTTTTCTTATTGTTCTTGCATCTAGGGTCTAGGTCTGGCATTGGTAGCACAACGTTGGGATGAAGATTGTATTGTAGAGTGCTCGTTTTGCCTCTAGAGTTATTTCCTTGTTGGACAATAGTGGTGATTGCTGTCCAATGATTTGACAAACTTTGTTGTATCTTGAGTCTAGGGTCCAGGTCTGGCATTGGTAGCACAACGTTGGGATGAAGATTGTATTGTAGAGTGCTTGTTTTGTCTCTAGAGTTATTTCCTTGTTGGACAATAGTGGTGATTGCTGTCCAATGATTTGACAAGCTTTGCTGCATCTTGAGTCTATGGTCCAGGACTGGCATTGGTAGCACAACGTTGGGATGAAGATTGTATTGTAGAGTGCTCGTTTTGTTTCTAGAGTTATTTCCTTGTTGGACAATAGTGGTGATAGCTGTCCAATGATTTGACAAGCTTTGCTGCATCTTGAGTCTATGGTCCAGGACTGGCATTGGTAGCACAACGTTGGGATGAAGATTGTATTGTAGAGTGCCCGTTTTGCCTCCAGAGTTTTCTTCGTAATCTATGAATCCAATATAAAGTGGGGACTGTAGTTCTAAGCTTTGTTCAACTATTATATTTAAAAAAAGTAAAGTGCTCCCGTCACGCTATGTGGCATATAGGGAATATGGTGTTAGTGACCATAAATTTTACAGACCTTCGGCACATGATTTTTGGGGTAATGTGGTCGGTATTACACCTGTGCCACTTTACATTCCCAGAAAAAAATCCGGCACCCATTAAAGGCTGGGTGAACCCAGAAGTCATCGGTTGGGATCAAACCCTATCTCTTGTCCTTTGTAGTCCAGTTCACTAACCACTGAGCTTTCACGGCTCCCAACTATTATATGTAATGTCGTTATTTGATCAGCACATGATCTGTTCTTCCTAGAACCTGCTTGTTCATCTCTCAAATGTTTCTCTATGGCCTCTTTTAGTCTCTCCAGAATGATTCTGCTTAATATTTTTCCTGGCACTGATAGTAGCATAATTCCCCTATAATTTGTGCACTCCTGTAAACTTCCTTTCTCTGGTAGTTTGATCATATAGCCTTCTCTCCAGTCTTTACGTATTTTCTTCCCTCTCCCAAATTTTCTCTAATAGATTATGTAGCATCTTGGTAGAGGTGTTAATATCTGCTTTGATGGCTTCCAAAGGAATTTCATCTGGTCCTGTGGCTTTACCATCTTTTAATAGTTTGATGGCTTTCATTATTTCTTCTTTGCTTGGTTTTCCACAGTTAACGTGTAATTCTTCTTCTGCTGGTAGTATATCTGGAGGATTATTTGAGCTGGGTCTGTTCAAAAGTTCTTCAAAGTGCTCTTTCCATCTCTCCATTTGTTCCCTTATATTACTAAGCAGATTTCCTTTCTTATCTTTAGTAAAGGCATTGATCTGTTTGTATTTTCCACTTAATTTCTTTGTGCTGTTGTACAGTTCTTTCATATTTCCTTTATTTGCTGCTTCTTCTGCCTCTTTAGCTAGTTCATCTATATATTTCCTCTTATCCCTTTTAATGCATCTTCTCACTTCTTTATTCACCTCTGTGTAAGCTTCCTGTGTCTTGGCTTTATTACTTTTCATTTGGCTTTTATTTATGTCTGCTTTATTATTCTTTCTTTCTTTAATTTTATCCAGGGTCTCTGCTGTCATTAGTGCCTTATTCTCTCATTTTCTTTTCCCCAGCGTTTCTTCGCATGTCTCTTTCCATATATCTTTTACCTGTTTCCAATGATCTTCTATATTTATTGTATTTTCTAGTTGTTGGAGGACTTGGTATTTGTTTGGTATTGTGACTGCGAATTTATCTTTAATTCCTTGTTCTTTAAGAAACCCTACATTGAAATACTTTCTACCCTTATTCGTTGTAGTATATATTTTTAGTTTAAGTTTGGCTATCAGAAGATGATGATCTGAAGCTATATCTGCCCCTCTATATACTTTTACATCCTGTAAGGATGACTTAAACTTATAAATACATATATGATAAATTTGATTTTCCATTCTATGATCTGGTAATCAACTAAAAAGAGAGCTACAAAAATATATAAGTACCCACTGGGCATACAGTGATAGGAATATACTAGTCAAGTTGAAAGCAAAACCATTCGACATAGCAATAATACAGACATATGCACCTACTCAAGACTACACAGATGAACAAATAGAGGCATAGTATGAAGACCTAAATAAAGTTATGAAGCAAGTGAAATCTTCAGACATCTTGATTGTAATGGGTGACATGAACGCTAAAGTAGGAAAAGGTAGATATAAGACCATTATAGGAAATCATAAGTAAAAAAAAAGTAAAGTACCCCTGTCATGCCAAGTGGCGTATAGGGAATATGGTGTTAGTGACCATAAATTTTACAGACCTTCGGCACATATGATTTTTAGGGTAATGTGGTCGGTATTACGCCCATGCCGCTTCACTTTCCCAGAAAAAAAATCCGGTACCCATTAAAGGCTGGGTGAACCCGGAAGCCGTCGGTTGGGATCGAACCCTACCCCTTGTCCTTTGTAGTCCAGTTCACTAACCACTGAGCTATCGCGGCTCCCATAGGAAATCATGGTTTAGGAAAAAGAAATGATAGAGGAGAAAGATTAATACAATTCTGTGAAGAAAACAGGCTAATAATATGTAACACCTACTTTGAGCAAGAGAAAAGGAAACTATACACATGGAAAAGCCCTGGAGATAAGAAGAGGAATCAAATAGATTAGATGATGATAAAAGAAAGGATTTGTAACAGCGTAAAGAAAGCCTAAACCTACCAGGAGCAGATATTAATTCAGATCACAATCCTGTAATGATTAAAATGAAAATCAAATTAAAGAGAAAGAAACAAAAGTCTAATTCACCAACAAATCCACTAGATATAACAGCTTTAAATCAAAAGATATTAAAGATACCTATACAATACAAATAAAGAACACATACCAGAAGCTGCTAGAAGAAGGAATTGAGCAATACTGAAGAGAAAATCCTGATGAAAAAGTAACAACCAAATGGCAATGCATAAAGAAAAGCATACAAGAAACCTGTGACACCTTACTCAAAAGAGAAAAGAACAAAAAACAAAAATGGATAACTAACACCATCTTAGAAAAAATGGAAGAAAGGAGACAAGCGAAGAATACTGTCCAATACAATAAAATAGATAATGAAATACGCAAAAAGGCAAAAGAAGACTAGCTCAGCCAAAAATGTATAGAAATAGAAACTATGGAAAACAAACAAGACTTAAGAGGAATGCACACAGAAATAAAGAGAATGACTAATAAAAATAAAAAAGCCTCAGAAGGTGGATGCATTGCAGACAAAAAAGGAAAAATGCTAACAGGCAATAAGGATATCATAGATAGATGGCAGGAATATATAACAGAACTATTTCATGATCAAAGGGACAAGAAACCAGTTATAAAATGTACATCAGGTTATAAAATCTTAAAATCTGAGGTGGAAAAAGCTATAAAAACAATGAAAAAGGGAAAAGCAGCAGGACCTGACAGCATACAGATAGAGATGATACAGGCACTAGAAGATTTTGGCATTGAAGTGATTACAAACATATGCATTGACATATACCACACAGGATACATACCAAATGAACTTAAAACATCAACTTTCAATGCATTGCCTAAAAAGAATGGTGCAGTTGAATGCAGTGACTTTAGAACAATACGCCTAATGAGCCATGTTACAAAAATCTTGCTAAAAGTTATACAAGGAAGGATTCAGAATAAAATCAATACTGAATTAGATGAGCAGAAATTTGGATTTAGGAAAAATAGCGGGACAAAAGAAGCCATATTCTGCATGAGAACATTAATCGAAAAGTACACAGAAGTAAACAAACCAATATATGCCTGCTTCATAGACTACACCAAAGCTTTTGATAGAGTACACCACAAACAACTTATAGAATGCCTAAAAGAGATACATCTAGATGACATGGACATACGACTAATATGTAATCTATACTGGGAGCAAACAGCAATAATAAAATATAACAAAGAGAACTCTACACCCATTGATATAAAAAGAGGAGTAAGACAGGGATGCATCCTATCACCAAGCTTGTTCAATCTATACACTGAGCACATTTTTAAAACATCACAGAGATGCCAGGCCTACAAATTAATGGAAAGATAATCAATAACCTAAGATATGCTGACGATACTGTTCTACTAGCAGAAAATCCTAAAGATCTACAACAATTACTTAATGAAATAAACATGACAAGCAAAAAATACTAGTTATTAATATCAAAAAGACTAAACTATGATCATAAACAAAGAAAATACTCAAAACCCACAAGTGGATATCAAAATTGAAGGAATAGACCTGGAGACAGTTCAGAGCTACAACTACCTTGGACATACTATAACCAGTGATGGAATAGACCTGGAGACAGTTCAGAACTACAACTAACTTGGACATACTATAACCAGTGATGGAATAGACCTGGAGACAGTTCAGAACTACAACTACCTTGGACATACTATAACCAGTGATGGAATAGACCTGGAGACAGTTCAGAACTACAACTACCTTGGACATACTATAACCAGTGAAGGAATAGACCTGGAGACAGTTCAGAGCTACAACTACCTGGGACATACTATAACCAGTGAAGGAATAGACCTGGAGACAGTTCAGAGCTACAACTACCTAGGACATACTATAACCAGTGAAGGAATAGACCTGGAGACAGTTCAGAGCTACAACTACCTGGGACATACTATAACCAGTGAAGGAATAGACCTGGAGACAGTTCAGAGCTACAACTACCTGGGACATACTATAACCAGTGATGGAATAGACCTGGAGACAGTTCAGAACTACAACTACCTTGGACATACTATAACCAGTGATGGAAAATGTACAACTGAAATAAACAAAAGAATAGGAATGGCAAAGGGTAAATTTAATGTCATGAAGAACATATTAACATCAAAACAAATAACACCAGGGCTAAAACTAAGAATAGCAAAATGCTACATCTTCTCAATATTCCTATATGGTGCAGAAACATGGACTAGACAAGAAAACAGAACAGAGAATTGAAGCCTTTGAAATGTGGATATATAGAAGAATAGGTAGAATTGGATGGAAGGAAAAGAAAACAAACGATGAAGTCTTAAAACAACCAAAAATGAAAAGAGAACTACTAAACACAATTCAAACAAGACAAATGCGATTTTTGGGCCATGTTAAAAGACACGACAGCCTACTAAAAGTAATTCTGGAGGGGAAAATACAAGGTAAAAGAGGCAGACCAAGACTAACATGGACGAGTAATATCAAAAGATGGACAAATCAGCCTATGACAACCTACACCATCAAAGCAAGAGATAGAGCAGAATGGCGCTCCATGGTAGCCAACCTTCGTTGCGGAGACGGCACTCAATGATGATGATAAGATTTTATGATACATTTTTCTCTTTTTCTATTTTATATATCTTGACACTCATACTACCTCTCCTCATGTAGTATTCATTTCTCTCTCCTTTCTTATTTCAACATCCTACTTTCCTCGCCCTCCACTTGATCATCTAACATGTAGTTATAGATAATTGTGCTTCACCATTTGTTGCTGTTGTCCCTGTGCTCTGTACTCTGAAGAAGGCCACAGGCCAAAATGTCAGTATTTTGTTGTGTTCCTTCCTTGTAAGGCTGTAATTTTGTTGTGTTCCTTCCTTGTAAGGCTGTAATTTTGTTGTGTTCCTTCCTTGTAAGGCTGTAATTTTGTTGTGTTCCTTCCTTGTAAGGCTGTAATTTTGTTGTGTTCCTTCCTTGTAAGGCTGTAATTTTGTTGTGTTCCTTCCTTGTAAGGCTGTAATTTTGTTGTGTTCCTTCCTTGTAAGGCTGTAATTTTGTTGTGTTCCTTCCTTGTAAGGCTGTCACCATACCTTATAGGAGTGATTATCACACCCCACCACTGGCTCCTCCCTACAATTCTTTACTCCCCTGCGGGCCCTGGTAGCACATGGGCTTGCTGGTGTTCACACAAAAATAACTTGCTGGTGTTCGCACAAAAATAACTAGCTGGTGTTCACACAAAAATAACTTGCTAGTGTTCACACAAAAATAACTAGCTAGTGTTCACACAAAAATAACTTGCTAGTGTTCACACAAAAATAACTAGCTAGTGTTCACACAAAAATAACTAGCTAGTGTTCACACAAAAATAACTTGCTAGTGTTCACACAAAAATAACTAGCTAGTGTTCACACAAAAATAACTTGCTGACATACAAGTCTTTACATAAAAATCCTTGACCTACAGGTGTTCACACAAATATCCTTGGCCTACATATGTTCGCGCAAAAATCCTTGACCTCCAGGTGTTCACACAAAAATCCTTGACCTACAGGTGTTCACACAAAAATCCTAGACCTACAGGTGTTCACACAAAAATCCTTGACCTACAGGTATTCACGCAAAAATCCTAGACCTACAGGTGTTCACTCAAAAATCCTTAACTTACAGGTGTTCACTCAAAAATCCTTAACCTACAGGTGTTCACTCAAAAATCCTAGACCTACAGGTGTTCACACAAAAATCCTTGACCTACAGGTGTTCACTCAAAAATCATTAACCTACAGGTGTTCACTCAAAAATCCTAGACCTACAGGTGTTCACACAAAAATCCTTGACCTACAGGTATTCACTCAAAAATCCTTAACCTACAGGTGTTCACTCAAAAATCCTTAACTTACAGGTGTTCACTCAAAAATCCTAGACCTACCGGTGTTCACACAAAAATCCTTGACCTACAGGTGTTCACACAAAAATCCTTGACCTACAGGTGTTCACTCAAAAATCCTAGACCTACAGATGTTCACTCAAAAATCCTTAACTTACAGGTATTCACTCAAAAATCCTTAACCTACAGGTGTTCACTCAAAAATCCTTAACCTACAGGTGTTCACTCAAAAATCCTAGACCTACCGGTGTTCACACAAAAATCCTTGACCTACAGGTGTTCACTCAAAAATCCTTAACTTACAGGTGTTCACACAAAAATCCTTGACCTACAGGTGTTCACTCAAAAATCCTAGACCTACAGATGTTCACTCAAAAATCCTTGACCTACAGGTGTTGACACAAAAATCCTTGACCTACAGGTGTTCACAGTCTTCCTGGACACACTGGTTGAGCTAGTCTACCTACAGAGCGTGGACCTGGCTGATTGGCTGCATGTCCTTCTTCCACGACTGCTGACCAAGGCTGGTGGGGAGATGCTGGGCTCAGTGGCCAACAAGATACAGAAAGCTCTTGACGTGGTCCGGTGAGTAGACCCTATAGTAGAAAAAGATCTTGACGTGGTCCGGTGAGTAGACCCTATAGTAGAAAAAGATCTTGATATGGTCCGGTGGTATCACTTTTGTCCTCAGTACATACATCATCAGTACATCACTTTTGTCCTCAGTACATACATCATCAGTACATCACTTTTGTCCTCAGTACATACATCATCAGTACATCACTTTTGTCCTCAGTACATACATCATCAGTACATCACTTTTGTCCTCAGTACATACATCATTAGTACATCACTTTTGTCCTCAGTACATACATCATCAGTACATCACTTTTGTCCTCAGTACATACATCATCAGTACATCACTTTTGTCCTCAGTACATACATCATCAGTACATCACTTTTGTCCTCAGTACATACATCATCAGTACATCACTTTTGTCCTCAGTACATACATCATCAGTACATCACTTTTGTCCTCAGTACATACATCATCAGTACATCACTTGTGTCCTCAGTACATACATCATCAGTACATCACTTTTGTCCTCAGTACATACATCATCAGTACATCACTTTTGTCCTCAGTACATACATCATCAGTACATCACTTGTGTCCTCAGTACATACATCATCAGTACATCACTTTTGTCCTCAGTACATACATCATCAGTACATCACTTTTGTCCTCAGTACATACATCATCAGTACATCACTTGTGTCCTCAGTACATACATCATCAGTACATCATTTTTGTCCTCAGTACATACATCATCAGTACATCACTTTTGTCCTCAGTACATACATCATCAGTACATCACTTTTGTCCTCAGTACATCACTTTTGTCCTCAGTACATACATCATCAGTACATCACTTTTGTCCTCAGTACATACATCATCAGTACATCACTTTTGTCCTCAGTACATCACTTTTGTCCTCAGTACATACATCATCAGTACATCACTTTTGCCCTCAGTACATACATTATCAGAGCCGCGATAGCTCAGTGGTTAGTGAACTGGACTACAAAGGACGAGAGGTAGGGTTCGATCCCAACCGACGGCTTCCAGGCTCACCCAGCCTTTAATGGGTCATCATCATCATTGAGTGCCCTCTCCGCATCGAAGGTTGGCTACCATGGAGCACCATTCCACTCTGTCTCTTGCTTTGATGGTGCAGATTGCCATAGGCTGACTTGTCCATTTTTGATGTTACTCGTCCATGTTAGTCTTGGTCTGCCTCTGCCTCATTTACCTTGTATTTTCCCTTCTAATATTACTTTTATTAGACTGTTGTGTCTTTTAACATGACCAACAAATTTCATTTGTCTTGCTCTAATTGTATTTAGTAGTTCTTTTTTCATTTTTAGTTGTTTTAAAACTTCATCGTTTGTTTTCTTTTCTTTCCATCCAATTCTACTTATTCTTCTATAAATCCACATTTCAAAGGCTTCAATTTTCTGTTCTGTTTTCTGGTCTAATGGTTTAATGGGTACCGGATTTTTTTTTCTGGGAAAGTAAAGCGGCACGGGCGTAATACCGACCACATTACCCCAAAAATCATGTGCCGAAGGTCTGTAAAATTTATGGTCACTAACACCATATTCCCTATACGCCACTTAGCATGACGGGGGTAGTTTACTTTTTTTACATACATTATCAGTACATCACATTTTTGCCCTCAGTACATACATCATCAGTACATCACATTTTTGCCCTCAGTACATACATCATCAGTACATCACTTTTGTCCTCAGTACATACATCATCAGCACATAACTCTTGCCTTACATCACTTTTGTCCTCAGTTCATACATCATCAGTACATCACTTTTGTCCTCAGTATATACATCATCAGTACATCACTTTTGACCTCAGTTCATACATCATCAGTACATCACTTTTGTCCTCAGTACATATATCATCAGTACATCACTTTTGTCCTCAGTACATATATCATCAGTACTTCACTTTTGTCCTCAGTACATATATCATCAGTACTTGATTTTGTTTTAGTACCACATTGATCTCTAATTGCCAGACAGACTAATGTGTCTGTTTCCCCCTTAAGAAGGTGAAGTAAGATCTTAATCAGCTTTGATTTGCTGTCAGCTGCTTGTCACGCGGACCATGCTTGGCCAACAAAACTTTATTTCCATGGAGGCCAAAATAGAAGTCTAGAACCAGCTTCAACCTTTGTCCAAAGTGAAGTCCAAAACAGAAGTCTAGAACCAGCTTCAACCTTTGTCCAAAGTGAAGTCCAAAACAGAAGTCTAGAACCAGCTTCAACCTTTGTCCAAAGTGAAGTCCAAAACAGAAGTCTAGAACCAGCTTCAGCCTTTGTCCAAAGTGAAGGTCAAAACAGAAGTCTAGAACCAGGTTCAACCTTTGTCCAAAGTGAAGGCCAAAACAGAAGTCTAGAACCAGCTTCAGCCTTTGTCCAAAGTGAAGTCCAAAACAGAAGTATAGAACCAGCTTCAGCCTTTGTCCAAAGTGAAGGTCAAAACAGAAGTCTAGAACCAGCTTCAGCCTTTGTCCAAAGTGAAGGTCAAAACAGAAGTCTAGAACCAGCTTCAGCCTTTGTCCAAAGTGAAGGTCAAAACAGAAGTCTAGAACCAGCTTCAACCTTTGTCCAAAGTGAAGGTCAAAACAGAAGTCTAGAACCAGATTCAGCCTTTGTCCAAAGTGAAGTCCAAAACAGAAGTCTAGAACCAGCTTCAACCTTTGTCCAAAGTGAAGGTCAAAACAGAAGTCTAGAACCAGCTTCAGCCTTTGTCCAAAGTGAAGTCCAAAACAGAAGTCTAGAACCAGCTTCAGCCTTTGTCCAAAGTGAAGGTCAAAACAGAAGTCTAGAACCAGCTTCAGCCTTTGTCCAAAGTGAAGGTCAAAACAGAAGTCTAGAACCAGCTTCAGCCTTTGTCCAAAGTGAAGGTCAAAACAGAAGTCTAGAACCAGGTTCAACCTTTGTCCAAAGTGAAAGCCAAAACAGAAGTCTAGAACCAGCGTCAACCTTTGTCCAAAGTGAAAGCCAAAACAGAAGTCTAGAACCAGCTTCAGCCTTTGTCCAAAGTGAAAGCCAAAACAGAAGTCTAGAACCAGCTTCAACCTTTGTCCAAAGTGAAGTCCAAAACAGAAGTCTAGAACCAGCTTCAGCCTTTGTCCAAAGTGAAGGCCAAAACAGAAGTCTAGAACCAGCTTCAGCCTTTGTCCAAAGTGAAGGTCAAAACAGAAGTCTAGAACCAGCTTCAGCCTTTGTCCAAAGTGAAGGTCAAAACAGAAGTCTAGAACCAGCTTCAACCTTTGTCCAAAGTGAAGTCCAAAACAGAAGTCTAGAACCATCTTCAGCCTTTGTCCAAAGTGAAGGTCAAAACAGAAGTCTAGAACCAGCTTCAGCCTTTGTCCAAAGTGAAGGTCAAAACAGAAGTCTAGAACCAGCTTCAGCCTTTGTCCAAAGTGAAGGTCAAAACAGAAGTCTAGAACCAGCTTCAGCCTTTGTCCAAAGTGAAGGTCATAACAGAAGTCTAGAACCAGGTTCAACCTTTGTCCAAAGTGATAGCCAAAACAGAAGTCTAGAACCAGCGTCAACCTTTGTCCAAAGTGAAAGCCAAAACAGAAGTCTAGAACCAGCTTCAGCCTTTGTCCAAAGTGAAAGCCAAAACAGAAGTCTAGAACCAGCTTCAACCTTTGTCCAAAGTGAAGTCCAAAACAGAAGTCTAGAACCAGCTTCAGCCTTTGTCCAAAGTGAAGGTCAAAACAGAAGTCTAGAACCAGCTTCAACCTTTGCCCAAAGTGAAGTCCAAAACAGAAGTCTAGAACCAGCTTCAACCTTTGTCCAAAGTGAAGGCCAAAACAGAAGTCTAGAACCAGCTTCAGCCTTTGTCCAAAGTGAAGTCCAAAACAGAAGTATAGAACCAGCTTCAGCCTTTGTCCAAAGTGAAAGCCAAAACAGAAGTCTAGAACCAGCTTCAGCCTTTGTCCAAAGTGAAGGCCAAAACAGAAGTATAGAACCAGCTTCAACCTTTGTCCAAAGTGAAAGCCAAAACAGAAGTCTAGAACCAGCTTCAACCTTTGTCCAGAGTGAAGTCCAAAACAGAAGTCTAGAACCAGCTTCAACCTTTGTCCAGAGTGAAGTCCAAAACAGAAGTCTAGAACCAGCTTCAACCTTTGTCCAGAGTGAAGGCCAAAACAGAAGTCTAGAACCAGCTTCAACCTTTGTCCAAAGTGAAGTCCAAAACAGAAGTATAGAACCAGCTTCAACCTTTGTCCAAAGTGAAAGCCAAAACAGAAGTCTAGAACCAGCTTCAACCTTTGTCCAGAGTGAAGTCCAAAACAGAAGTCTAGAACCAGCTTCAGCCTTTGTCCAAAGTGAAGGTCAAAACAGAAGTCTAGAACCAGCTTCAACCTTTGTCCAAAGTGAAGGCCAAAACAGAAGTCTAGAACCATCTTCAGCCTTTGTCCAAAGTGAAGGTCAAAACAGAAGTCTAGAACCAGCTTCAACCTTTGTCCAAAGTGAAGTCCAAAACAGAAGTCTAGAACCAGCTTCAGCCTTTGTCCAAAGTGAAGGTCAAAACAGAAGTCTAGAACCAGCTTCAGCCTTTGTCCAAAGTGAAGGCCAAAACAGAAGTCTAGAACCAGCTTCAGCCTTTGTCCAAAGTGAAGTCCAAAACAGAAGTCTAGAACCAGCTTCAGCCTTTGTCCAAAGTGAAGGCCAAAACAGAAGTCTAGAACCAGCTGTTGAACTTTGTTTCCATGGAGGCCAAAACAGAAGTCTAGAACCAGCTTCAACCTTTGTCCAAAGTGAAGGCCAAAACAGAAGTCTAGAACCAGCTGTTGAACTTTGTTTCCATGGAGGCCAAAACAGAAGTCTAGAACCAGCTATTCAATTTTGTCCGATCAATTTCTTATTTCTTTTTTATCTTTTTATCGTCCACAGAGATTGTTTCCCCTTTGACCTGCAGTTTAACACGGTGTCTAAGTTTATCATAGACCAGGCGCAGGGACCAAACTTAAGGGTGGGTGTTTCATCACTTATTTTAGGTCACACACACTTAAGGGTGGGTGTTTCATCACTTATTGTAGGTCACACACACTTAAGGGTGTTTGTTTCATCACTTATTTTAGGTCACACACACTTAAGGGTGTTTGTTTCATCACTTATTTTAGGTCACACACACTTAAGGGTGTTTGTTTCATCACTAATTGTAGGTCACACACACTTAAGGGTGTTTGTTTCATCACTTATTGTAGGTCACACACACTTAAGGGTGTTTGTTTCATCACTTATATTAGGTCACACACACTTAAGGGTGTTTGTTTCATCACTTATTTTAGGTCACACACACTTAAGGGTGTTTGTTTCATCACTTATTGTAGGTCACACACACTTAAGGGTGTTTGTTTCATCACTTATTGTAGGTCACACACACTTAAGGGTGTTTGTTTCATCACTTATTTTAGGTCACACACACTTAAGGGTGTTTGTTTCATCACTTATTTTAGGTCACACACACTTAAGGGTGTTTGTTTCATCACTTATTTTAGGTCACACACACTTAAGGGTGTTTGTTTCATCACTTATTGTAGGTCACACACACTTAAGGGTGTTTGTTTCATCACTTATATTAGGTCACACACACTTAAGGGTGTTTGTTTCATCACTTATTTTAGGTCACACACACTTAAGGGTGTTTGTTTCATCACTTATTGTAGGTCACACACACTTAAGGGTGTTTGTTTCATCACTTATTGTAGGTCACACACACTTAAGGGTGTTTGTTTCATCACTTATTTTAGGTCACACACACTTAAGGGTGTTTGTTTCATCACTTATTTTAGGTCACACACACTTAAGGGTGTTTGTTTCATCACTTATTGTAGGTCACACACACTTAAGGGTGTTTGTTTCATCACTTATTTTAGGTCACACACACTTAAGGGTGGGTGTTTCATCACTTATTTTAGGTCACACACACTTAAGGGTGTTTGTTTCATCACTTATTTTAGGTCACACACACTTAAGGGTGTTTGTTTCATCACTTATTTTAGGTCACACACACTTAAGGGTGTTTGTTTCATCACTTATTGTAGGTCACACACACTTAAGGGTGTTTGTTTCATCACTTATTTTAGGTCACACACACTTAAGGGTGTTTGTTTCATCACTTATTGTAGGTCACACACTCAAGGGTTGGTGTCTCGTCACTTATTTCTTGTTATTTTCTTTGTTGATATTGTCAGTTTGAAATTTGATGAAATGTTGTAGTGTTAATGTTGTAAATGGGAAAATTTGATGAAATGTTGTAGTGTTGATGTTGTAAATGGGAAAATTTGATGAAATGTTGTAGTGTTGATGTTGTAAATGGGAAAATTTGATGAAATGTTGTAGTGTTGATGTTGTAAATGGGGAAATTTGATGAAATGTTGTAGTGTTAATGTTGTAAATGGGGAAATTTGATGAAATGCTATATCATTAATGCTGTAAATGGGGAAATTTGATGAAATGTTGTAGTGTTAATGTTGTAAATGGGGAAATTTGATGAAATGTTTTGGTGTTGATGTTGTAAATGGGAAAATTTGATGAAATGTTGTAGTGTTAATGTTGTAAATTGGGAAATTTGATGAAATGTTTTGGTGTTGATGTTGTAAATGGGGAAATTTGATGAAATGTTGAAGTATTGATGTTGTAAAGGGGAAATTTGATGAAATGTTGTAGTGTTGATGTTGTAAATGGGGAAATTTGATGAAATGTTGTAGTGTTAATGTTGTAAATGGGGAAATTTGATGAAATGCTGTATCGTTAATGTTGTAAATGGGGAAATTTGATGAAATGTTGTAGTGTTAATGTTGTAAATGGGGAAATTTGATGAAATGTTTTGGTGTTGATGTTGTAAATGGGGAAATTTGATGAAATGTTGCAGTGTTAATGTTGTAAATTGGGAAATTTGATGAAATGTTTTGGTGTTGATGTTGTAAATGGGGAAATTTGATGAAATGTTGAAGTATTGATGTTGTAAATGGGGAAATTTGATGAAATGCTGTAGTGTTAATGTTGTAAATGGGAAAATTTGATTAAATGTTTTGAAGTGTTAATGTTGTAAATGGGGAAATTTGATGAAATGTTTTGGTGTTGATGTTGTAAATGGGGAAATTTGATGAAATGTTGAAGTATTGATGTTGTAAATGGGGAAATTTGATGAAATGTTTTGGTGTTGATGTTGTAAATGGGGAAATTTGATGAAATGTTGAAGTATTGATGTTGTAAATGGGGAAATTTGATGAAATGCTGTAGTGTTAATGTTGTAAATGGGAAAATTTGATTAAATGTTTTGAAGTGTTAATGTTGTAAATGGGGAAATTTGATGAAATGTTTTGGTGTTGATGTTGTAAATGGGAAATTTGATGAAATGTTGTAGTGTTAATGTTGTAAATTGGGAAATTTGATGAAATGTTTTGGTGTTGATGTTGTAAATGGGGAAATTTGATGAAATGTTGAAGTATTGATGTTGTAAATGGGGAAATTTGATGAAATGCTGTAGTGTTAATGTTGTAAATGGGAAAATTTGATTAAATGTTTTGAAGTGTTAATGTTGTAAATGGGGAAATTTGATGAAATGTTTTAATGTTGGTTTTGTCAGGAGAAAGTTTGTTGCATGTGTTCTTGCATCTACTAGGTCCGTGTGTCGGCACTGACCTACTTATACAGCCTCATTCTTAGCATGGACCCCTCTGACTTTGTGAACACAATGGATGCTCGGCTGGCAGTCTCCAAGATCATCAGCTGGACAATTGAGCCCAGGAATGCTGACGTCAGGAAGGTAAGTAAAGTGCCCCCGTCACGCCAAGTGACGTATAGGGAATATGGTGTTAGTGACCATACATTTTACAGACCTTTGGCACATGATTTTTGGGGTAATGTGGTCAGTATTACCCGTGCCGCTTTACTTTCACAGAAAAAAATCTGGTACCCATTAAAGGCTGGATGAACCCAGAAACCATCGGTTAGGATTGAACCTGACAGAAGTCAATGAATAATTGTAACAACTCATGACAGAAGTCAATGAAAAATGAATAATTGTAACAACTCATGACAGAAGTCAATGAATAATTGTAACAACTCATGACAGAAGTCAGTGAAAAATGAATAATTGTAACAACTCATGACAGAAGTCAATGAAAAATGAATAATTGTAACAACTTATGACAGAAGTCAATGAATAATTGTAACAACTCATGACAGAAGTCAATGAATAATTGTAACAACTCATGACAGAGGTCAATGAAAAATGAATAATTGTAACAACTTATGACAGAAGTCAATGAATAATTGTAACAACTCATGACAGAAGTCAATGAATAATTGTAACAACTCATGACAGAAGTCAATGAATAATTGTAACAACTCATGACAGAAATCAATGAATAATTGTAACATCTCATGACAGAAGTCAATGAATAATTGTAACAACTCATGACAGAAGTCAATGAATAATTGTAACAACTCATGACAGAAGTCAATGAATAATTGTAACAACTCATGACAGAAGTCAATGAATAATTGTAACAACTCATGACAGAAGTCAATGAATAATTGTAACATCTCATGACAGAGACAGAAGTCAATGAATAATTGTAACAACTCATGACAGAAGTCAATGAATAATTGTAACATCTCATGACAGAGACAGAAGTCAATGAATAATTGTAACATCTCATGACAGAAGTCAATGAATAATTGTAACAACTCATGACAGAGACAGAAGTCAATGAATAATTGTAACATCTCATGACAGAGACAGAAGTCAATGAATAATTGTAACATCTCATGACAGAGACAGAAGTCAATGAATAATTGTAACATCTCATGACAGAAGTCAATGAAAAATGAATAATTGAAACAACTTATGACAGAGGTCAATGAATAATTGTAACAACTCATGACAGAAGTCAATGAATAATTGTAACAACTCATGACAGACGTCAATGAATAACACTTTCAGCTCCCTGTGGAGCACAGGTCTTCAACAAACACTTTCAGCTCCCTGTGGAGCACAGGTCTTCAACAAACACTTTCAGCTCCCTGTGGAGCACAGGTCTTCAACAAACACTTTCAGCTCCCTGTGGAGCATAGGTCTTCAACAAACACTTTCAACTCCCTGTAGAGCATAGGTCTTCAACAAACACTTTCAACTCCCTATGGAGCATAGGTCTTCAACATTCAACCAACACTTTCAGCTCTCTGTGGAGCACAGGTCTTCAAAAACACGTTCAGCTCCCTGTGTAGCATAGGTCTTCAACAAACACTTTCAGCTCCCTGTGGAGCATAGGTCTTCAACAAACACTTTTCAAGTCGTTCTGTTTCTTGCCATTCTTTTAAGATCATTCCATGTCTTCCCCATCATCTTCATCTCTGCTTCCATCTGTCTTCTCCAAGAATTCCTTGGTCTCCCTCTTTATCTTTTCCCCTGGGAATTCCAAAAAAGTGCCTGTTGGTAATGGACTATGCCTTGCCAAAACATAAAACCCCTAAGAGAAAACAAAGATTATCGAGATGTCAATTTGGTCACTTGTCTCTGTCTCCACAGTATTCACAGTCAGTGCTGGGAGGTCTGTTCAATCTCAACCCAGCCGAGTTCTCTGTTCTGTTGTCCGAGCTGCCAAAAACCTTCCAGGTAAGACCATCGTCACGTCACACAACCAGTGTTATGTTACTCTAGGGGTGAGGGAGGCTACCACTGCTGCTCAACTTGTATGTAACCAATCAGAGAGGGCATAATTATCATTATGTGCTGTAGTATAGAAGAAAGAACTCCCATCATGCAAAGCTGCTACACACTGTGAAGTTGTCTGCTGTGTTGTGATGATGATATGTTGTCTGGTTGGATGTGTTGTTATGATGATATGTTGTCTGGTTGGATGTGTTGTTATGATGATATGTTGTCTGGTTGGATGTGTTGTTATGATGATATGTTGTCTGGTTGGATGTGTTGTTATGATGATATGTTGTCTGGTTGGATGTGTTGTGATGATGATATGTTGTCTGGTTGGATGTGTTGTGATGATGATATGTTGTCTGGTTGGATGTGTTGTTATGATGATATGTTGTCTGGTTGGATGTGTTGTTATGATGATATGTTGTCTGGTTGGATGTGTTGTGATGATGATATGTTGACTGGTCGGATGTGTTGTGATGATGATATGTTGTCTGATTGGATGTGTTGTGATGATGATATGTTGTCTGGTTGGATGCGTTGTTATGATGATATATGTTGTCTGGTTATATGTGTTGTGATGATGATATGTTGTCTGGTTGGATGTGTTGTTATGATGATATGTTGTCTGGTTGGATGTGTTGTTATGATGATATGTTGTCTGGTTGGATGTGTTGTTATGATGATATGTTGTCTGGTTGGATGTGTTGTGATGATGATATGTTGACTGGTCGGATGTGTTGTGATGATGATATGTTGTCTGATTGGATGTGTTGTGATGATGATATGTTGTCTGGTTGGATGCGTTGTTATGATGATATATGTTGTCTGGTTATATGTGTTGTGATGATGATATGTTGTCTGGTTGGATGTGTTGTAATGATGATATGTTGTCTGGTTATATGTGTTGTGATGATGATATGTTAACTGGCTATGCTAACTTTTTCTTATTGCTGTAGATGCTGTCATTGGTAACTTTTTCTTATTGCTGTAGATGCTGTCATTGGTAACTTTTTCTTATTGCTGTAGATGCTGTCATTGGTAACTTTTTCTTATTGCTGTAGATGCTGTCATTGATAACTTTTTGTTATTGCTGTAGATGCTGTCATTGATAACTTTTTGTTATTGCTGTAGATGCTGTCATTGGTAACTCTCTTATTGATGTAGATGCTGTCATTGGTAACTCTCTTATTGCTGTAGATGCTGTCATTGGTAACTCTCTTATTGCTGTAGATGCTGTCATTGGTAACTCTCTTATTGTTGTAGACACTGTCATTGATAAATCTCTTATTATTGTAGATGCTGTCATTGGTATCTTTTTCTTATTGCTATAGATGCTGTCATTGGTAACTCTCTTATTGTTGTAGATGCTGTCATTGGTAACTCTCTTATTGCTGTAGATGCTGTCATTGACAACTCTCTTATTGCTGTAGATGCTGTCATTGGTAACTTTTTCTTATTGCTATAGATGCTGTCATTGGTAACTCTCTTATTGTTGTAGATGCTGTCATTGGTAACTCTCTTATTGCTGTAGATGCTGTCATTGACAACTCTCTTATTGCTGTAGATACTGTCATTGGTAACTCTCTTATTGCTGTAGATGCTGTCATTGGTAACTCTCTTATTGCTGTAGATGCTGTCATTGGTAACTCTCTTATTGCTGTAGATGCTGTCATTGGTAATTCTCTTATTGTTGTAGACACTGTCATTGGTAACTTTTTCTTATTGCTGTAGATGCTGTCATTGGTAACTGTCTTATTGCTGTAGATACTGTCATTGGTAACTCTCTTATTGCTGTAGATACTGTCATTGACAATTTTTTCTTATTGCTGTAGATGCTGTCATTGGTAACTCTCTTATTGCTGTAGATGCTGTCATTGACAACTTTTTCTTATTGCTGTAGACACTGTCATTGGTAACTCTCTTATTGCTGTAGTTGCTGTCATTGGTAACTCTCTTATTGCTGTAGATGCTGTCATTGGTAACTCTCTTATTGCTGTAGATGCTGTCATTGGTAACTCTCTTATTGCTGTAGATGCTGTCATTGGTAACTCTCTTATTGCTGTAGATTCTATCACTGAAATCTCTCTGTCCTTAGCGTACCTTAAGCCTTATGGTATAGCTTTACTGTAAACTTTATTGTATGACTTTATGGTGCTGTGTTACTGTACAACTTTATTGTACAACTTTATGGTGCTGTGTTACTGTACAACTTTATTGTACAGCTTTATGGTACAGTGTTACTGTGGACCTTTATGGTGCAACTTTCCTATACAGCTTTTTGGTGTAACTTTCTTATACAGCTTTATGGTGCAACTTTCCTATACAGCTTTATGGTGTAACTTTCCTATACAAACTTATTGTGCAACTTTCCTATACAGCTTTATGGTGTAACTTTCCTATACAGCTTTATGGTGCAACTTTCCTATACAACTTTATGGTGCAACTTTTCTGGAGAGCTTTTTGGTGCAACTTTTCTGTACAGCTTTATGGTGCAACTTTTCTGTACAGCTTATGGTGCAACTTTTCTGTACAGCTTTTTGGTGTAACTTTCCTATACAGCTTTATGGGGCAACTTTCCTGTACAGCTTTATGGTGCAACTTTTATGTACAGCTTTATGGTGCAACTTTTCTGTACAGCTTTATGGTGCAACTTTCCTCTACAGCTTTATGGTGCAACTTTCCTCTACAGCTTTATGGTGCACATTTTCTGTACAAGTTTATGGTGCAACTTTTCTGTGCAGCTTATGGTGCAACTTTCCTCTACAGCTTTATGGTGCAACTTTCCTCTACAGCTTTATGGTGCACATTTTCTGTACAAGTTTATGGTGCAACTTTTCTGTGCAGCTTATGGTGCAACTTTTCTATACAGCTTTATGGTGCAACTTTCCTCTACAGCTTTTTGGTGCAACTTTTCTGTACAGCTTTTTGGTGCAACTTTTCTGTACAGCTTTTCAGTGCAACTTTTATGTACAGCTTTTTGGTGCAACTTTTCTGTACAGCTTTTTGGTGCAACTTTATTGTACAACTTTATGGTGCAACTTTTCTGTGCAGCTTTTCAGTGCAACTTTCTTCTACAGCTTTTCAGTGCAACTTTTATGCACAGCTTTTTGGTGCAACTTTTCTGTACAGCTTTTCGGTGCAACTTTTCTGTACAGCTTTTTGGTGCAATTTTTCTGTACAGCTTATGGTACAACTTTTCTCTACAGCTTTTTGGTGCAACTTTATGGTGCAACTTTTCCATACAGCTTTTCAGTGCTACTTTTCTGTACGCTTTTTGGTGCAACTTTATGGTACAACTTTTCTATACAGCTTTATGGTACAACTTTTCTGCACAACTTTTCGGTGCAATTTTTCTGTACAGCTTTTTGGTGCAACTTTTCTGTACAACTTTTCTGTACAGCTTTTTGATGCAACTTTATGGTGCAACTTTTCTGTACAGCTTTTTGATGCAACTTTATGGTGCAACTTTTCTGTACAGCTTTTCGGTGCAACTTTCTTCTACAGCTTTTTGGTGCAACTTTCCTCTACAGCTTTATGGTGCAACTTTACGGTGCAACTTACTTTCTTCTACAGCTTTATGGTCAACTTTCCTCTACAACTTTATGGTGCAACTTTCCTCTACAGCTTTATGATGCAGCTTTATGGTGCAACTTTATGGTTAATGTCCAGTTTTACTTTAGAGTTGAAAGGTATAGTAAGACAAGAGAAGGTTTGTGTATAGAAACATAGCAACATTGATGGAGAAACCATAACAAGGCCGGTGGTCTTATTGACAGGATGGTGCCACGCGGATTCTCCACAGCCACGTCAAGTCCACAAGTGACGGCACCGCAGATGTTCTCTCACCTCAAAATCTGGCCTTCTCGCCAGGTCAGAATAGATCAAGGCCTCCTTCAAGGTCAGTTGCTGGTCAGAATTGTGGGTGTGTGTGGGTGGGGAGAGGTGGTGTGGCTTCTGTTATAAATAGGCTACCATGTTGCTATAGATTTGATATGTTGTTATAGATTTGGTATGTTGTTATAGATTTGATATGTTGTTATAGATTTGGTTTGTTGCTATAGATTTGATATGTTGTTATAGATTTGGTATGTTGTTATAGATTTGGTATGTTGTTATAGATTTGGTATGTTGTTATAGATTTAGTATGTTATAGATTTGGTATGTTGTTATAGATTTTGTATGTTGTTATAGATTTTATATGTTGTTATAGTTTTGGTATGTTGTTATAGATTTTATATGTTGTTATAGATTTTATATGTTGTTATAGTTTTGGTATGTTGTTATAGATTTAATATATTGTTATAGATTTAATATGTTGTTATAGATTTGGTATGTTGTTATAGATTTAATATATTGTTATAGATTTAATATGTTGTTATAGATTTAGTATGTTGTTATAGATTTAATATGTTGTTATAGATTTAATATGTTGTTATAGATTTGGTATGTTGTTATAGATTTAATCGTTGTCTTCACTCTGTGTTGTCTTCACTCAACATGTGATGACACAATTAATGTCTTCACTCAACATGTGATGACACACTTGTCTTCACTCAACATGTGGTGACACAATTAATGTCTTCACTCAACATGTGATGACACAATTAATGTCTTCACTCAACATGTGATGACACAATTAATGTCATCACTCAACATGTGATGATACAATTAATGTCTTCACTCAACATGTGATGAGACAATTAATGTCATCACTCAACATGTGATGATACAATTAATGTCATCACTCAACATGTGATGACACAATTAATGTCATCACTCAACATGTGATGACACAATTAATGTCTTCACTCAACATTTGATTACACAATTAATGTCTTCACTCAACATGTGATGATACAATTAATGTCTTCACTCAACATGTGATGACACACTTGTCTTCACTCAACATGTGATGACACAATTAATGTCTTCACTCAACATGTGATGACACAATTAATGTCATCACTCAACATGTTGATGATACAATTAATGTCTTCACTCAACATGTGATGACACAATTAATGTCTTCACTCAACATGTGATGACACAATTAATGTCATCACTCAACATATGATGATACAATTAATGTCATCACTCAACATGTGATGACACAATTAATGTCTTCACTCAACATGTGATGATTCAATTAATATCATCACTCAACATGTGATGACACAATTAATGTCATCACTCAACATATGATGATACAACTAATGTCATCACTCAACATGTGATGACACAATTAATGTCTTCACTCAACATGCGATGACACAATTAATATCATCACTCAACATGTGATGACATAATTAATATCATCACTCATCATGTGATGACACAATTAATGTTTGATCTTCACCAATACCAATCATCAGATGACAACACTTAATTACACCACTTCCAACATCTAATGTCAGATGCCACTGCATCATCATCATCATCAAGTACCGGGCCTGCTGGCGTTGGTGATCATGTCTCTCCACAACTTTCAATCTCGACTGTTATTTATCATTTCTGTTGTTGACCTTCTGCCAAGCCATTCTCTTAAGCTGTCTGGTATCTTTTCTCTTTGCTTCCCTCTATCTCTTCATCCCTCAATTTTTCCAGTTGTTACAATATATTCCAGCTGTTCCCTTCTCATTACATGGCCAAAAAATGATGATTGTTTCTTCCTAATATTGGAAATTAGCTCTCTTTTTGCTTTGACCTCTCTCAGAACATCTTCATTACTCTTCTTAGCTGTCCATGGTATTCTCAACATTCTTCTGTAAAACCACATTTCTACAGCCTCCAGTGATTTTCTTGTCTGTTGTCCTATTGTCCATGATTCACATCCATATGTTCAGACTGGCTCTAGATAACATTTAAGAACTCTTTTTCTTGTTTCTATTGTCAAAAATGGATTGCATAATATCTTCCTCATTTTTTTGGAAAGCAGCTTTTGCCAGAGCCATCCTGCCACTTATGCAGATGTCAGATGCCACTTATGCAGATGTCAGATGCCACTTATAAAAAGATAAAACCCCCATGAATTAGCCAAAACTCAGATGACATATTGAATGCCTTTACCGTCAACAGATCGGGCCTGGGTATCCCAGACAATTTTGAGACAGAGAATTTCAACCCAGAAGAGATTTTCAAGTCCATCAAGAAGACATCGGCAGACATTCAAAGTCTGAGCTCGCTGGAGCCCTACGGAGAATGCAGGAAGAGGCACGACTTCACGTCCCAGGACTCGGGCATCCAGGATGTTCGGCTGGACAGTCCAGACGCGACTGACCAAAGGAGAACTTGTTTTAGCTATTCTCAGGTAAGTGTTGCTGGCTTGTCAGCTGTTCTGTAGATCAAGTCTCTGGTACAGCATGGCTTGTCAGCTGTTCTGTAGATCAAGTCTCTGGTACAGCTAGGCTTGTCAGCTGTTCTGTAGACCAAGTCTCTGTCTGTTACAGCATGACTTGTCAGCTGTTCTGTAGATCAAGTCTCTGTCTGGTACAGCATGGCTTGTTAGCTGTTCTGTAGATCAAGTCTCTGGTACAGCATGGCTTGTTAGCTGTTCTGTAGATCAAGTCTCTGGTACAGCATGGCTTGTTAGCTGTTCTGTAGATCAAGTCTCTGGTACAGCATGGCTTGTTAGCTGTTCTGTAGATCAAGTCTCTGTCTGGTACAGCATGGCTTGTTAGCTGTTCTGTAGATCAAGTCTCTGTCTGGTACAGCATGGCTTGTTAGCTGTTCTGTAGATCAAGTCTCTGGTACAGCATGGCTTGTTAGCTGTTCTGTAGATCAAGTCTCTGGTATAGCATGGCTTGTTAGCTGTTCTGTAGATCAAGTCTCTGGTACAGCATGACTTGTTAGCTGTTCTGTAGACCAAGTCTCTGTCTGGTACAGCATGGCTTGTTAGCTGTTCTGTAGACCAAGCCTCTAGTACAGCATGGCTTGTCAGCTGTTCTGTAGACCAAGTCTCTGGTATAGCATGACTTGTTAGCTGTTCTGTAGACCAAGTCTCTGTCTGGTACAGCATGACTTGTTAGCTGTTCTGTAGACCAAGTCTCTGGTATAGCATGACTTGTTAGCTGTTCTGTAGATCAAGTCTCTGTCTGGTACAGCATGGCTTGTCAGCTGTTCTGTAGACCAAGTCTCTGGTACAGCATGGCTTGTCAGCTGTTCTGTAGATCAAGTCTCTGGTATAGCATGGCTTGTCAGCTGTTCTGTAGATCAAGTCTCTGGTACAGCATGACTTGTTAGCTGTTCTGTAGATCAAGTCTCTGGTACAGCATGGCTTGTCAGCTGTTCTGTAGATCAAGTCTCTGGTACAGCATGACTTGTTAGCTGTTCTGTAGATCAAGTCTCTGGTACAGCATGACTTGTCAGCTGTTCTGTAGATCAAGTCTCTGGTACAGCATGGCTTGTTAGCTGTTCTGTAGATCAAGTCTCTGGTACAGCATGACTTGTTAGCTGTTCTGTAGACCAAGTCTCTGTCTGTTATAGCATGACTTGTTAGCTGTTCTGTAGACCAAGTCTCTGTCTGTTATAGCATGACTTGTTAGCTGTTCTGTAGACCAAGTCTCTGTCTGGTACAGCATGGCTTGTCAGCTGTTCTGTAGACCAAGTCTCTGGTATAGCATGACTTGTTAGCTGTTCTGTAGACCAAGTCTCTGGTATAGCATGACTTGTTAGCTGTTCTGTAGACCAAGTCTCTGTCTGTTATAGCATGACTTGTTAGCTGTTCTGTAGACCAAGTCTCTGTCTGTTATAGCATGACTTGTTAGCTGTTCTGTAGACCAAGTCTCTGTCTGGTACAGCATGGCTTGTCAGCTGTTCTATAGACCAAGGCTCTGTCTGGTACAGCATGGCTTGTTAGCTGTTCTGTAGACCAAGTCTCTGACTGGTACAGCATGACTTGTTAGCTGTTCTGTAGACCAAGTCTCTGGTATAGCATGACTTGTTAGCTGTTCTGTAGACCAAGTCCCTGTCTGGTACAGCATGACTTGTTAGCTGTTCTGTAGACCAAGTCTCTGTCTGGTACAGCATGACTTGTTAGCTGTTCTGTAGACCAAGTCTCTGTCTGTTATAGCATGACTTGTTAGCTGTTCTGTAGACCAAGTCTCTCTCTGGTATAGCATGACTTGTTAGCTGTTCTGTAGACCAAGTCCCTGTCTGTTATAGCATGACTTGTTAGCTGTTCTGTAGACCAAGTCTCTGTCTGTTATAGCATGACTTGTTAGCTGTTCTGTAGACCAAGTCTCTGTCTGTTATAGCATGACTTGTTAGCTGTTCTGTAGACCAAGTCCCTGTCTGTTATAGCATGACTTGTTAGCTGTTCTGTAGACCAAGTCTCTCTCTGTTATAGCATGACTTGTTAGCTGTTCTGTAGACCAAGTCTCTCTCTGTTATAGCATGACTTGTCAGCTGTTCTGTAGACCAAGTCCCTGTCTGTTATAGCATGACTTGTTAGCTGTTCTGTAGACCAAGTCTCTGTCTGGTACAGCATGACTTGTTAGCTGTTCTGTAGACCAAGTCTATGTCTGTTACAGCATGACTTGTCAGCTGTTCTGTAGACCAAGCCTCAGTCTGTTACAGCATGACTTGTCAGCTGTTCTGTAGACCAAGCCTCAGTCTGTTACAGCATGACTTGTCAGCTGTTCTGTAGACCAAGCCTCAGTCTGTTACAGCATGACTTGTTAGCTGTTCTGTAGACCAAGTCTCTGTCTGTTACAGCATGACTTGTCAGCTGTTCTGTAGACCAAGCCTCAGTCTGTTACAGCATGACTTGTCAGCTGTTTTAATCTCTGCCACACCCAGTCTTCCACACATTACTCCTACACACCAAGCCCCCTCACACATTACTCATACCACACCAAGCCCCCTCACACATTACTCATACCACACCAAGCCCACCACACATTACTCCTACCACACCATGCCCCCACAAATTACTCCTACCACACCAATCCCCTCCACACATAACTCATACCACACCAAGCCCCCTCACACATTACTCATACCACACCAAGCCCCTCCACACATTACTCCTACCACACCATGCCCCCACAAATTACTCCTACCACACCAATCCCCTCCACACATTACTCCAACCACACCATGCCTCCACACATTACTCCTACCACACCAATCCCCTCCACACATTACTCCTACCACACCAATCCCCTGCACACATTACTCCAACCACACCATGCCCCCACACATTACTCCTACCACACCAATCCCCTCCACACACTACTCCTACCACACCAATCCCCTCCACACATTACTCCTATCACACCAAGCCCACCACATATTTTACTCCTACCATGCCCTGCTCTCCACACATTAATTCTACTACACCAAGCCCCTCCACACATTGATCCTACCACACCCATCTCTCCACACATTACTCCTACCACACCGTCCCTCCACACATTACTCCTACCACACCAAGCCCCTCCACACATTACTCCTACCACACCCAGCCCCCCCCCCATTACTCTTACCACACTAAGCCCACCACACAATACTCATACACAAATCTCTCTACACATTACTGCTACCACATCAATCTATCTGCACATTACTCCTACCATACCAATCTCTCTACACATTACTGCTACCACACCAATCTCTCTACACATTACTGCTACCACACCAATCTCTCTACACATTACTGCTACCACACCAATCTCTCTACACATTACTGCTACCACACCAATCTCTCTACACATTACTGCTACACCAATCTCTCTACACATTACTGCTACCACACCAATCTCTCTACACATTACTGCTACACCAATCTCTCTACACATTACTGCTACCACAACAATCTCTGTACACATTACTGCTACCACACCAAACTCTCTACACATTACTGCTACCACATCAATCTCTCTACACATTACTTCTACCACACCAATCTCTCTACACATTACTGCTACCACACCAATCTCTATACACACTACTTCTACCACACAAATCTCTCTACACATTACTGCTATCACACCAATCTCTCTACACATTACTGCTACCACACCAATCTCTCTACACATTACTTCTACCACACCAATCTCTCTACACATTACTTCTACCACACCAATCTCTCTACACATTACTTATACCACACCAATCTCTCAACACATTACTTATACCACACCAATCTCTCTACACATTACTTATACCACACCAATCTCTCAACACATTACTTTTGCTACATCTGATTGTTTGTACACTGTAACACACATGTACAGTTATTACATGTCTGTACACATTACTTCAAGTACACCAGTTCATACATATCACTTCTAGTAAACCAGTGTGTACCCATTGCATCCAGTACCCCAGTTTGTACACAATACATCTAGCACACAGTATGTACACCAGTATGTACAAATCATAACTAGTACACTTGTCTATTGTTCCTACAGAAGTCTGGAGGTCACAGCAACATCCATGGGGTAGCCAGCTTCTTCAGCAAGAAAGATTGCGTGGCCTCACCTGAAGATGTTGGCAGAGCCATCACGGACATCCTGGAGGAGCTGTCCAATCACAATGAGAGGTGTGGACCTGGTGTAATTAGTGCTGGTGGTGTGGACCTGGTGTAATTAGTCCTGGAGGTGTTGACCTCGTGTAATTAGTGTTGGTGGTGTGGATCCGGTGTAATTATAATGCTGGAGGTGTGGACCCAGTGTAATTAGTGCTGGAGGTGTGGACCCGGTGTAATTAGTGCTGGAGGTATGGACCCAGTGTAATTAGTGTTGGAGGTGTGGACCTGGTGTAATTAGTTTTGGAGGAGTGGACCTGGTGTAATTAGTGCTGGAGGTGTGTACCTGGTGTAATTAGTTTTGGAGGTGTGGACCTGGTGTAATTAGTGCTGGAGGTGTGTACCTGGTGTAATTAGTTTTGGAGGTGTGGACCTGGTGTAATTAGTGCTGGAGGTGTGGACCTGGTGTAATTAGTGCTGGAGGTGTGGACCTGGTGTAATTAGTGCTGGAGGTGTGGACCTGGTGTAATTAGTGCTGGAGGTGTGGACCTGGTGTAATTAGTGCTGGAGGTATGGACCCAGTGTAATTAGTGCTGGAGGTATAGACCCAGTGTAATTAGTGCTGGAGGTGTGGACCCAGTGTATTTAGTGCTGGAGGTATGGACCTGGTGTAATTAGTGCTGGAGGTATAGACCCAGTGTATTTAGTGCTGGAGGTATAGACCCAGTGTAATTAGTGCTGGAGGTGTGGACCCAGTGTATTTAGTGCTGGAGGTATGGACCCAGTGTAATTAGTGCTGGAGATATGGACCCAGTGTAATTAGTGCTGGAGGTATGGACCTGGTGTAATTAGTGCTGGAGGTATAGACCCAGTGTAATTAGTGCTGAAGGTATGGACCCAGTGTAATTAGTTCTGGAGGTGTGGACCCAGTGTATTTAGTGCTGGAGGTATGGACCCAGTGTAATTAGTGCTGGAGATATGGACCCAGTGTAATTAGTGCTGGAGGTATGGACCTGGTGTAATTAGTGCTGGAGGTATAGACCCAGTGTAATTAGTGCTGAAGGTATGGACCCAGTGTAATTAGTTCTGGAGGTGTGGACCCAGTGTATTTAGTGCTGGAGGTATGGACCCAGTGTAATTAGTGCTGGAGGTATGGACCCAGTGTAATTAGTGCTGGAGGTATAGACCCAGTGTAATTAGTGCTGGAGGTATGGACCCAGTGTAATTAGTGCTGGAGGTATGGACCCAGTGTATTTAGTGCTGGAGGTATGGACCCAGTGTAATTAGTGCTGGAGGTATGGACCCAGTGTAATTAGTGCTGGAGGTATAGACCCAGTGTAATTAGTGCTGGAGGTATAGACCCAGTGTAATTAGTGCTGGAGGTATAGACCCAGTGTATTTAGTGCTGGAGGTGTGGACCCAGTGTAATTAGTGCTGGAGGTATAGACCCAGTGTATTTAGTGCTGGAGGTGTGGACCCAGTGTAATTAGTGCTGGAGGTATAGACCCAGTGTAATTAGTGCTGTAGAGCTGGTTTAAGAAACAAAGAGTGTCATGTAGTTCTTGTGTTTGTCTACCTCCAGAGTTGAACAAAGAAAGAGTGCCATGTAGTTCTTGTGTTTGTCTATCTCCAAAGTTGAACAAAGAGTGCCATGTAGTTCTTGTGTTTGTCTACCTCCAGAGTTGAACAAAGAGTGTCATGTAGTTCTTGTGTTTGTCTACCTCCAGAGTTGAACAAAGAGTGCCATGTAGTTCTTGTGTTTGTCTACCTCCAGAGTTGAACAAAGAGTGCCATGTAGTTCTTGTGTTTGTCTACCTCCAGAGTTGAACAAAGAGTGCCATGTAGTTCTTGTGTTTGTCTACCTCCAGAGTTGAACAAAGAGTGCCATGTAGTTCTTGTGTTTGTCTACCTCCAGAGTTGAACAAAGAGTGCCATGTAGTTCTTGTGTTTGTCTACCTCCAGAGTTGAACAAAGAGTGCCATGTAGTTCTTGTGTTTGTCTACCTCCAGAGTTGAACAAAGAGTGCCATGTAGTTCTTGTGTTTGTCTACCTCCAGAGTTGAACAAAGAGTGCCATGTAGTTCTTGTGTTTGTCTACCTCCAGAGTTGAACAAAGAGTGTCATGTAGTTCTTGTGTTTGTCTACCTCCAGAGTTGAACAAAGAGTGTCATGTAGTTCTTGTGTTTGTCTACCTCCAGAGTTGAACAAAAAGTGCCATGTAGTTCTTGTGTTTGTCTACCTCCAGAGTTGAACAAAGAGTGTCATGTAGTTCTTGTGTTTGTCTACCTCCAGAGTTGAACAAAGAGTGTCATGTAGTTATTGTGTTTGTCTACCTCCAGAGTTGAACAAAGAAAGAGTGCCATGTAGTTCTTGTGTTTGTCTACCTCCAGAGTTGAACAAAGAAAGAGTGCCATGTAGTTCTTGTGTTTGTCTACCTCCAGAGTTGAACAAAGAAAGAGTGCCATGTAGTTCTTGTGTTTGTCTACCTCCAGAGTTGAACAAAAAGTGCCATGTAGTTCTTGTGTTTGTCTACCTCCAGAGTTGAACAAAGAAAGAGTGCCATGCAGTTCCTGCAGAGCCTCATTGAGAAAAGTTACATCAACGAGAGCCTCCTGGATGAACACTTCAAGTCTTTGCTGCTGATCCTACTTGAGACTCTTGGAGACACAAACGTAAGTACGGGCATGCTGGCATTGACTGTGACAGGGAAACTATGTTCAGTCACGTATTGTCATGTAGGAGTGACGTACATGACCCTCTCAGTGCTGTAATACATACCTCATCCTCCTATGAATGCCTAAATAGTCGCCTCGAAGGTTTCCCTCTATAATAATATTCATTTCTTATTATTTGTCTCCAGGAGTGAAGTACTTGACACTGTGACATATTGTCATGTAGGAGTGAAGTACTTGACACTGTGACATATTGTCATGTAGGAGTGAAGTACTTGACACTGTAACATATTGTCATATAGGAGTGAAGTACTTGTCCCTGTAACAAATATTGTCATGTAGGAGTGAAGTACTTGACACTGTAACATATTGTCATATAGGAGTGAAGTACTTGTCTCTGTAACATATTGTCATGTAGGAGTGAAGTACTTGTCCCTGTAACATATTGTCATGTAGGAGTGAAGTACTTGTCCCTGTAACATATTGTCATATAGGAGTGAAGTACTTGACACTGTAACATATTGTCATATAGGAGTGATGTACTTGACCCTGTAACAGATTGTCATATAGGAGTGAGTACTTGACACTGAGACATATTGTCATATAGGAGTGAAGTACTTGACACTGTGACATATTGTCATATAGGAGTGAAGTACTTGTCCCTGTAACAGATTGTCATATAGGAGTGAAGTACTTGTCCCTGTAACATATTGTCATATAGGAGTGAAGTACTTGTCCCTGTAACATATTGTCATATAGGAGTGAAGTACTTGTCCCTGTAACATATTGTCATATAGGAGTGATGTACTTGACACTGTGACATATTGTCATATAGGAGTGAAGTACTTGTCCCTGTAACAGATTGTCATATAGGAGTGAAGTACTTGTCCCTGTAACATATTGTCATATAGGAGTGAAGTACTTGTCCCTGTAACATATTGTCATATAGGAGTGAAGTACTTGTCCCTGTAACATATTGTCATATAGGAGTGATGTACTTGACCCTGTAACATATTGTCATGTAGGAATGAAGTACTTGTCCCTGTAACATATTGTCATATAGGAGTGATGTACTTGACCCTGTAACAGATTGTCATATAGGAGTGAAATACTTGATCCTGTAACATATTGTCATATAGGAGTGAAATACTTGATCCTGTAACATATTGTCATATAGGAGTGAAATACTTGATCCTGTAACATATTGTCATATAGGAGTGAAATACTTGATCCTGTAACATATTGTCATATAGGAGTGAAATACTTGATCCTGTAACATATTGTCATATAGGAGTGAAATACTTGACCCTGTAACATATTATCATATAGGAGTGAAATACTTGACCCTGTAACATATTGTCATATAGGAGTGAAATACTTGATCCTGTAACATATTGTCATATAGGAGTGAAATACTTGATCCTGTAACATATTGTCATATAGGAGTGAAGAACTTGATCCTGTAACATATTGTCATATAGGAGTGAAATACTTGATCCTGTAACATATTGTCATGTAGGAGTGAAGTACTTGTCCCTGTAACATATTGTCATGTAGGAGTGAAGTACTTGACCCTGTAACATATTGTCATGTAGGAGTGATGTACTTGACCCTGTAACATATTGTCATGTAGGAGTGAAATACTTGTCCCTGTAACATATTGTCATGTAGGAGTGAAATACTTGTCCCTGTAACATATTGTCATTTTTTCTCTTTGCTTCCCTCTATCTCTTCGTCCCTCAATTTTTCCAGTTGTTACAATATATTCTAGTTGTTCTCTTCTCATTACATGGCCAAAAAACGGTGATTGTTATTTCTATTGTTGTGGCGATTCATGATTGTACAAAGACGTTACGACGGTGGTTTTCTGTTGCCTTCCGTCGGTTTGTTTATGGTTGGCTCCGCTATCTATATATTGACCTTTCGAGCCATAGCCGGCCCATAGGGCGTAGACCAAGATACTCCTTCTCCTATCTGATTTTTTCTTCTAGCAGTTTTCAGTTCTTTTAAAGATATTTCATCAAATCTCGCCATTTGTCTCTGTTCTGTGCAAACAGCTCTATCTCATTGAGGGAGCCAAATCCTGCTGCTCTTGCCTCTCTCATCAATGTTCTTCTCAGTGTCTCCCTGGGTCTTCCTCTTTTTCTCTTACCTGTTGTTTCCCACATGAGGGCTTGCTTTGTTATTCGGTTATTATCTCTTCTCATCACATGTCCAACATATGACCATCGTCTTTTCTTTATTACTGAAGATATTAGTGGTTGATTGGCGATTTCTCTAATTTCCTCGTTTGTTTTGAATTCGTTCCACGCTATACCAAGTATTTTCCTTAGACATTTATTTTCGATTGCGTTCAACTTTGTTTCTATATCTCTTGTTGTTTTCCAGCTTTCACATGCATACATAAGGGTTGACAGTACATTTGATTTGAATAGTCTAAGTTGGCTCCGCTAGCCTTTGACTAAAAAGTCTCACCCACAAGGCAGTGAGGTTGTTTTACTTCGGGGTACCCTCCCTTTGTTAAGCAGGCTAGGCTGGTAATAAAAAAATATTTTAAAAACTACCTTTACGACACAAAGTAACATTGCTGGTGTATGTCGGGGGGGGCAACGATAGAACCCGAGAGATAAAGGCTGCTTGGTCAAGCAGTCGCCACGACGTGTGAGACTCAGGATTTTTATTTCACCCCTGATAGAAAAAAATCCTTTCTGTCTACCGCGGGCTTCGAACACCGTACGCCGGCTTTTCAGCCGGCGGAACAGTGGTTTTAGCTGCACGGCCACGCACACCTCAATGACTGGTAATATAGTAAATAATTTATAATAACTTTGATGGTAATAAATTTATACGCTGTAGTTGAGGACAGGCAACCAATGGATCAGGCAGACATCATCAATGCCCTCCGAGATGTGAGTAGAGCACAGGACTTCGACAAACACAGATCCACATCTCTTCTTCGGATGATGAGATGGGAGTTAAGATGGGCACAGCCAGAAACAAGAAGCTTAGTGGGCATGTAAGAAGACTTATCAACCAACACAGAACTTGAGTCGCTAGTCGCTGGACGGGACTTGCTGAGGAGGGGATCTGAGCACCTATGGACATGTCCAGGGTGCAATGATGATGACTCGCAAATAACTCTATAACTCAATACTTAAATTGTCTCTGTGCTCCACAGGGAGACGTCAAAGTGCTGGCTCTGAAATGTCTCCAGAAGATGTTGCAAAAGTTCCCCAAGCATTTTGAGGACTTTGCTGAGCTGACCATCCTGAAAGTTCTTGAGCTGCATAAGGATGACACCTACAGAGATGTAAGTGTTCTCTGATGGGATGTAGGGTAGAGATGACACCTACAGAGATGTAAGTGTTCTCTAGGTGATGGGATGTAGGGTTAAGATGACACCTACAGAGATGTAAGTGTTCTCTAGCTGATGGGATGTAGGGTTAAGATGACACCTACAGAGATGTAAGTGTTCTCTAGGTGATGGGATGTAGGGTTAAGATGACACCTACAGAGATGTAAGTGTTCTCTAGCTGATGGGATGTAGGGTTAAGTTGACACCTACAGAGATGTAAGTGTTCTCTGATGGGATGTAGGGTTAAGATGACACCTACAGAGATGTAAGTGTTCTCTGATGGGATGTAGGGTAGAGATGACACCTACAGAGATGTAAGTGTTCTCTAGGTGATGGGATGTAGGGTTAAGATGACACCTACAGAGATGTAAGTGTTCTCTGATGGGATGTAGGGTAGAGATAACACCTACAGAGATGTAAGTGTTCTCTAGGTGATGGGATGTAGGGTTAAGATGACACCTACAGAGATGTAAGTGTTCTCTGATGGGATGTAGGGTAGAGATAACACCTACAGAGATGTAAGTGTTCTCTGATGGGATGTAGGGTAGAGATGACACCTACAGAGATGTAAGTGTTCTCTGATGGGATGTAGGGTAGAGATGATACCTACAGAGATGTAAGTGTTCTCTAGGTGATGGGATGTAGGGTAGAGATGACACCTACAGAGATGTAAGTGTTCTCTGATGGGATGTAGGGTAGAGATAACACCTACAGAGATGTAAGTGTTCTCTGATGGGATGTAGGGTAGAGGTAACACCTACAGAGATGTAAGTGTTCTCTGATGGGATGTAGGGTAGAGGTGACACCTACAGAGATGTAAGTGTTCTCTGATGGGATGTAGGGTAGAGATAACACCTACAGAGATGTAAGTGTTCTCTGATGGGATGTAGGGTAGAGGTGACACCTACAGAGATGTAAGTGTTCTCTGATGGGATGTAGGGTAGAGACAACACCTACAGAGATGTAAGTGTTCTCTGATGGGATGTAGGGTAGAGATAACACCTACAGAGATGTAAGTGTTCTCTGATGGGATGTAGGGTAGAGATGACACCTACAGAGATGTAAGTGTTCTCTGATGGGATGTAGGGTAGAGATGACACCTACAGAGATGTAAGTGTTCTGTAGGTGATGGGATGTAGGGTAGAGATGACACCTACAGAGATGTAAGTGTTCTCTAGGTGATGGGATGTAGGGTAGAGATGACACCTACAGAGATGTAAGTGTTCTCTAGGTGATGGGATGTAGGGTTAAGATGACACCTACAGAGATGTAAGTGTTCTCTAGATGATGGGATGTAGAGTTGAGATGACACCTACAGAGATGTAAGTGTTCTCTGATGGGATGTAGAGTTGAGATGACACCTACAGAGATGTAAGTGTTCTCTGATGGGATGTAGGGTTAAGATGACACCTACAGAGATGTAAGTGTTCTCTGATGGGATGTAGGGTTGAGATGACACCTACAGAGATGTAAGAGTTCTGTAGCTGATGGGATGTAGGGTTGAGATGACACCTACAGAGATGTAAGTGTTCTCTAGCTGATGGGATGTAGGGTTGAGATGACACCTACAGAGATGTAAGTGTTCTCTAGCTGATGGGATGTAGGGTTGAGATGACACCTACAGAGATGTAAGTGTTCTTTAGCTGATGGGATGTAGGCTTGAGATGACACCTACAGAGATGTAAGTGTTCTCTGATGGGATGTAGGGTTAGAGATGACACCTACAGAGATGTAAGTGTTCTCTAGCTGATGGGATGTAGGGTTGAGATGACACCTACAGAGATGTAAGTGTTCTCTGATGGGATGTAGGGTTGAGATGACATCTACATAGATGTAAGTGTTCTCTGATGGGATGTAGGGTTGAGATGACATCTACAGAGATGTAAGTGTTCTCTGATGGGATGTAGGGTTGAGATGACACCTACAGAGATGTAACTGTTCTCTAGCTGATGGGATGTAGGGTTGAGATGACACATACAGAGATGTAAGTGTTCTCTGATGGGATGTAGGGTAGAGATGACACCTACAGAGATGTAAGTGTTCTCTAGCTGATGGGATGTAGGGTTGAGATGACATCTACAGAGATGTAAGTGTTCTCTAGCTGATGGGATGTAAGGTTGAGATGACATCTACAGAGATGTAAGTGTTCTCTAGCTTATGGGATGTAGGGTTAAGATGACACCTACAGAGATGTAAGTGTTCAGTAGATGATGGGATGTAGGGTTGAGATGACACCTACAGAGATGTAAGTGTTCTCTGATGGGATGTAGGGTTGAGGTGACACCTACAGAGATGTAAGTATTCTCTGATGGGATGTAGGGTTGAGATGACACCTACAGGAGATGTAAGTGTTCTCTGATGGGATGTAGGGTTGAGATGACACCTACAGAGATGTAAGTGTTCTCTAGCTGATGGGATGTAGGGTAGAGATGACACCTACAGAGATGTAAGTGTTCTCTAGCTGATGGGATGTAGGGTTGAGATGACACCTACAGAGATGTAAGTGTTCTCTGATGGGATGTAGGGTTGAGATGACACCTACAGAGATGTAAGTGTTCTCTAGCTGATGGGATGTAGGGTTGAGATGACACCTACAGAAATGTAAGTGTTCTGTAGATGATGGGACGTAGGGTTGAGATGACACCTACAGAGATGTAAGTGTTCTGTAGATGATGGGATGTAGGGTTGAGATGACACCTACAGAGATGTAAGTGTTCTCTGATGGGATGAAGGGTTGAGATGACACCTACGGAGATGTAAGTTGCCTGTAGCTGTGATGAAGGCGAACCAACACACAAAACAAGACTAATATCCTAGCAGTGTCGTCTTTGTAGTTCTTTGTTTTCTCCTCCCGCACTTATTTGATTTATATTTTTTGTCATTTCTTTTTGACTGACCTTAACTTCCCATTTCTTTGTTTTTTTTTCTGTCTTCATACATTGATTTCCCTTCTTCTTCTATATTTTGATTTCCTTTTTTCTTCTATAATTTATTTGATTTCCCATTGTCTGCTATAGTTTGACTGATTTCCCATTTTCTGCTACACTTTGATTGTTTCCCATTTTCTACTATAGTTTGACTGATTTCACATTTTCTACTCCACTTTGATTTCCCTTTATCTGCTACACTTTGATTTCCTATTTTCTTATATCTATCTATCTATCTATCTATTGACCTTTCGAGCCGTAGCCGGCCCATAGGGTGTAGACCAATATACTCCCTCTCTTATCTGAATTTTTATTCTAGCAGTTTTCAATCCTTCTAAAGATATTTTATCAAATCTCGCCATTTTTCTCTGTTCTGTGCAAGTAACTCTATCTCATTGAGGGAGCCGATTACTGCTGCTCTTACCTCTCTGATCAATGTTCTTCTCAAAGTCTCTTTATGTCTGCCTCTTTTCCTCTTACCTGTTGTTTCCCGCATGAGGGCTTGCTTTGTTATTCAGTTATTATCTCTCCTGATCACATGTCCAACATATGACCATCGTCTTTTCTTATTTTCTGATATAGCCTAACTGATTTCCCATTTTCTACTACACTTTATTGTTTCTAATTTTCTGATACTATTTGGTTTCCCATTTTCTGCTGTAGTTTGACTGTTTTCCCATTTTCTACTATACTTAGATTGTTTCCCTTTTTCTACTATAGTTTCCCTTTTTCTGCTCCACTTTGATTTCCCATTTTCTACTATAGTTTCCCTTTTTCTGCTCCACTTTGATTTCCCATTTTCTGCTATAGTTTCCCTTTCTCTGCTCCACTTTGATTTCCCATTTTCTACTATAGTTTCCCTTTTTTCTGCTCCACTTTGATTTCCCATTTTCTGCTATAGTTTCCCTTTTTTCTGCTCCACTTTGATTTCCCATTTTCTACTATAGTTTCCCTTTTTCTGCTCCACTTTGATTTCCCATTTTCTGCTATAGTTTCCCTTTTTCTGCTCCACTTTGATTTCCCATTTTCTGCTATAGTTTCCCTTTTTCTGCTCCACTTTGATTTCCCATTTTCTACTGTAGCTTGACTGGTTTCCCATTTTCTACTGTAGCTTGACTGATTTCCCATTTCTTCTTCACTTTATTGTTTCCCATTTTCTACTGTAGCTTGACTGGTTTCCCATTTTCTACTGTAGCTTGACTGGTTTCCCATTTTCTACTGTAGCTTGACTGATTTCCCATTTCTTCTTCACTTTATTGTTTCCCATTTTCTACTACAATTTGTATTTTTCCCAAATCCTGCTGCAATTTGATTTCCCATTTTTTTTTTTTTTTTTTTTTTTTGCTACACTTTGATTTCCCATTTTCCACTATAGCTTGTCTTATTTACCATTTTCTGCTCCACTTCGATTTCCCATTTTCTGCTATCGCTTTATTGACTTCCCATTTTTGTCCTTGTTTATATTTTGCTCTGTTTACTTTTACTGCCTCATTTATTTCTCATTTGATTTTAATTTTTCTTGTCAGTTTTTCTTTGCTTTCATTTTATTGGCTTCATTTTTCTGTTTTAGTTTCATCTGTTACTAATTTTGTGAAAAAGTTGTTCTAATCTGTTACGACATGTCCATTGGATCTGTTACATGTCCATATAATGGGGTCTGTTACATGTCCTTATAATGGGGTCTGTTACATGTCCATATAATGGGGTTTGTTACAACATGCCCATCTAATGGGGTCTGATTCAACATGTCCATGGGGTCTGATACATTACGTCCATCTAATGGGGTCTGATTCAACATGTCCATGGGTTCTGATACAACATGTCCATCTAATGGGGTCTGATACAACATGCCCATGGATTCTGATACAACATGTCCATCTAATGGGGTCTGATACAACATGTCCATGGGTTCTGATACATGTCCATCTAATGGGGTCTGATACAACATGCCCATCTAATGGGGTCTGATTCAACATGTCCATGGGTTCTGATACAACATGTCCATCTAATGGGGTCTGATTCAACATGTCCATGGGTTCTGATACAACATGTCCATCTAATGGGGTCTGATACAACATGCCCATCTAATGGGGTCTGATTCAACATGTCCATGGGGTCTGATACAACATGTCCATCTAATGGGGTCTGATTCAACATGTCCATGGGTTCTGATACAATATGTCCATCTAATGGGGTCTGATTCAACATGTCCATGGGGTCTGATACAACATGTCCATTTAATGGGGTCTGATTCAACATGTCCATGGGGTCTGATACAACATGTCCATTTAATGGGGTCTGATTCAACATGTCCATGGGGTCTGATTCAACATGTCCATGGGGTCTGATACAACATGTCCATGAGGTCTGATACAACATGTCCATCTAATGAGGTCTGTTACAATATGTCCATATAATGGGATCTGTTACATGTCCATCTAATGAGGTCTGTTACAACATATCCATATAATGGGATCTGTTACAACATGTCCATATAATGGGATCTGTTACAACATGTCCGTGGGGTCTGTTACAACATGTCCATATAATGGGATCTGTTACAACATGTCCATGGCATCTGTTACATACATGTCCATATAATGGGATCTGTTACAACATGTCCATATAATGGGATCTGTTAAACATGTCCATATAATGAGATCTGTTACAGCATGTCCATATAATGGGATCTGTTACAACATGTCCATATAATGGGATCTGTTACAACATGTCCATATAATAAGATCTGTTACAACATGTCCATGGGGTCTATTACATGTTTATGGAGTCTGTTACATGTCCATGGGGTCTATTACATGTCCATGGGGTCTAATACATATCGATCTAATGGGGTCTGTTACCCTAATGTGACAAGTGTAGAGTACATGTCTGGACAGACTAATGTGTCAAGTGTAGAGTACATGTCCGGACAGACTAATGTGTCAAGTGTAGAGTACATGTCCGGACAGACTAATGTAGCAAGTGTAGAGTACATGTCTGGACAGACTAATGTGACAAGTGTAGAGTACATGTCTGGACAGACTAATGTAGCAAGTGTAGAGCACATGTCTAGACAGACTAATGTGACAAGTGTAAAGTACATGTCTGGACAGACTAATGTAGCAAGTGTAGAGTACATGTCTGGACAGACTAATGTGACAAGTGTAGAGTACATGTCTGGACAGACTAATGTGACAAGTGTAGAGTACATGTCTGGACAGACTAATGTGACAAGTGTAGAGTACATGTCTGGACAGACTAATGTGACAAGTGTAGAGTACATGTCTGGACAGACTAATGTAGCAAGTGTAGAGTACATGTCTGTTGGCAGACAAATGTAGTTAGTGAAGATTCACCAAGTCTTGGTCCAGTATGGTTCACACATTGTGTATACACACATGACATGTTTCAGAAAGCCGAGGTCTCATCTCATGAATGTGTTTAGACAAACCTTGTTAGGACTACTCAATGAGTTGTACTCACCGCCACCAACAATACCACTCTTTATCCCATCGCAGCCGTGGCTGAGTATTGCCGTAAGCAAAAAATCACGTCCAACCAGCCTTGTGCACCACTCTCCTCTCAGTCTTGTCCATTACTATGCATTTTATTTTGTAAACTCCATTATTGATAACTATTTTGTTTTTTAGCTCCATTATTGACAACTATTTTGTTTTTAGCTCCATTATTGACAACTATTTTATTTTTTTAGCTCCATTATTGACAACTATTTTATTTTTTTAGCTCCATTATTGACAACTATTTTATGTTTTTAGCTCCATTATTGACAACTATTTTATGTTTTTAGCTCCATTATTGACAACTATTTTATGTTTTTAGCTCCATTATTGACAACTATTTTATGTTTTTAGCTCCATTATTGACAACTATTTTATGTTTTTAGCTCCATTATTGACAACTACATGTATTTTATTTTTTCAGCTCCATTATTGACAACTATTTTGTTTTTTCAGCTCCATTATTGACAACTATTTTATGTTTTTAGCTCCATTATTGACAACTATTTTATGTTTTTAGCTCCATTATTGACAACTACATGTATTTTGTTTTTTCAGCTCCATTATTGACAACTATTTTATTTTTTTTAGCTCCATTATTGACAACTATTTTGTTTTTTTAGCTCCATTATTGACAACTATTTTATTTTTTTTAGCTCCATTATTGATAACTATTTTATTTTTTTTAGCTCCATTATTGACAACTATTTTGTTTTGCTCGTTTGTTTATATTTTTTTTTTTTTTAGAAAACAATAGCCTGGTCCATTTTGGGGACAAGTTGGTAGGGTTGGGATCATCTTAGCCTGGCAGGAAGTCTGAGAAATTTCTTATTTGAGTCAATTTCTGATTGACTGAATGAATGAATGAATCTGTCAGTACCTGGTGACTTTAATCTGCGACGGAGATATGATCTGTCAGAATGTAGATGCTAGCGACATGTTCTATGACTGAATGAGTAGTTAGATATAGGATCTGTGGGTGTCTAAAGTTGTTAGAGATAAGATCTGTGACTGACTAAAGTTGTTAGAGATAAGATCTGTGACTGACTAAAGTTGTTAGAGATAAGATCTGTGACTGACTAAAGTTGTTAGAGATAAGATCTGTGACTGACTAAAGTTGTTAGAGATAAGTGACTGATTAAAGTTGTTAGAGACAAGATCTGTGACTGACTAAAGTTGTTAGAGATAAGATTTGTGGGTGTCTAAAGTTGTTAGAGATGAGACCTGTGGATTAAAGTTGTTAGAGATAAGATCTGTGGGTATCTAAAGTTGTTAGAGATAAGATCTGTGGGTGTCTAAAGTTGTTAAAGATAAGTGACTGACTAAAGTTGTTGGAGATAAGATCTGTGGGTGTCTAAAGTTGTTAGAGATAAGATCTGTGACTGACTAAAGTTGTTAGTGATAAGATCTGTGGGTATCTAAAGTTGTTAGAGATAAGATCTGTGGGTGTCTAAAGTTGTTAGAGATAAGATCTGTGACTGACTAAAGTTGTTAGAGATAAGATCTGTGACTGACTAAAGTTGTTAGAGATAAGATCTGTGGGTATCTAAAGTTGTTAGAGATAAGTGACTGACTAAAGTTGTTGGAGATAAGATCTGTGGGTGTCTACAGTTGTTAGAGACAAGATCTGTGACTGACTAAAGTTGTTAGAGATAAGATTTGTGGGTGTCTAAAGTTGTTAGAGATAAGATCTGTGACTGACTAAAGTTGTTAGAGATAAGATCTGTGGGTATCTAAAGTTGTTAGAGATAAGATCTGTGGGTGTCTAAAGTTGTTAGAGATAAGATCTGTGGGTATCTAAAGTTGTTAGAGATAAGATCTGTGGGTGTCTAAAGTTGTTAGAGATAAGATCTGTGACTGACTAAAGTTGTTAGAGATAAGATCTGTGACTGACTAAAGTTGTTAGAGACAAGATCTGTGACTGACTAAAGTTGTTAGAGATAAGATTTGTGGGTGTCTAAAGTTGTTAGAGATAAGTGACTGACTAAAGTTGTTGGAGATAAGATTTGTGGGTGTCTAAAGTTGTTAGAGATAAGTGACTGACTAAAGTTGTTAGAGATGAGACCTGTGGATTAAAGTTGTTAGAGATAAGATCTGTGGGTATCTAAAGTTGTTAGAGATAAGATCTGTGGGTATCTAAATTTGTTAGAGATAAGTGACTGAATAAAGTTGTTAGAGATAAGATCTGTGGGTATCTAAAGTTGTTAGAGATAAGTGACTGACTAAAGTTGTTGGAGATAAGATCTGTGGGTGTCTAAAGTTGTTAGAGACAAGATCTGTGACTGACTAAAGTTGTTAGAGATAAGATTTGTGGGTGTCTAAAGTTGTTAGAGATAAGTGACTGACTAAAGTTGTTGGAGATAAGATCTGTGGGTATCTAAAGTTGTTAGAGATAAGTGACTGACTAAAGTTGTTGGAGATAAGATCTGTGGGTATCTAAAGTTGTTAGAGATAAGTGACTGACTAAAGTTGTTAGAGATGAGACCTGTGGATTAAAGTTGTTAGAGATAAGATCTGTGGGTATCTAAAGTTGTTAGAGATAAGATCTGTGGGTATCTAAAGTTGTTAGAGATAAGATCTGTGGGTATCTAAAGTTGTTAGAGATAAGTGACTGACTAAAGTTGTTGGAGATAAGATCTGTGACTGACTAAAGTTGTTAGAGATAAGACCTGTGACTGACTGAAGTTGTTATAGATAAGATCTGTGACTGACTGAAGTTGTTATAGATAAGACCTTTGACTCACTAAAGTTGTTAGAGATAAGACCTGTGACTGACTAAAGTTGTTAGAGATAAGACCTGTGACTGACTGAAGTTGTTATAGATAAGATCTGTGACTGACTTAAGTTTTTAGAGATTTGACCTTTGACTGACTAAAGTTGTTAGAGACAAGACCTGTGACTGACTAAAGTTGTTTGAGATAAGATCTGTGACTGACTAAAGTTGTTATAGATAAGATCTGTGACTGACTTAAGTTTTTAGAGATAAGACCTTTGACTGACTTAAATTTTTAGAGATAGACCTTTGACTGGCTTAAGTTGTTAGAGATAAGACCTTTGACTGACTTAAATTTTTAGAGATAAGATCTGTGGGTGTCTGAAGCTGTAGCTCCTCATTGTGTAGATCCACCGCTGTGTGTGGCCAGCATGTGTTAACCTTGTCACCAAAATGAGCCAGGTTGTCAACTGCCACATGTTTCTGTTTCTCCTCCACAAATGACAGGCAGGTGCGGCCGTTATCGTTTGCTTTTCTCCAGCCCACTCCCTTCTCCCAAATTTGTTGACTTTGCCAGATTTTTTCCTCATTGAAGCCAAAATATAAACCAGGTCATATTTCTTTTGTCTCGTCGTTGTTTGCCTCAGAAGCGCAAGAAAAAGGTAAATTAACGAAGCCCTGTTCAGGTCCATATATCGGGCAGCAGTAGTGGACAACACAGTCCTGGCTCAATATTTTTTACTGTTTCTTTATTTGTTTAAGAAAACTTTCCAACGATCTCCGTCAATGTTTTTATTTTTTTTTTTTCACTATTTATGTGTTGACTGTTTTTTTTTTTTTATTTATGGAAAATTTAACCAAAAAAAAAAAAAAAAAAGCATCATTTGAACCGACATTTTCAACTGTTGTCATTTGTTAGTGTCTACACCAGAGATAAGAGCGTGCAGGGGAGGGGATCCTTTGTAGTTCAACACAGTAGGTTGAAAACATAAGTGCGTCAATGAGTATGTCAACATAAGCTTTTGGAAAACAAAACATTTGTTATATATTTATAGTTGATCCTTTATATATTTATAGTTGGTCCTTTATATATTTATAGTTGGTCCTTTATATATTTATAGTTGCTCCTTTATATATTTATAGTTGAGCCTTTCTATATTTATAGTTGAGCCTTTATATATTTATAGTTGCTCCTTTATATATTTATAGTTGCTCCTTTATATATTTATAGTTGCTCCTTTATGTATTTATAGTTGGTCCTTTATATATTTATGGTTGCTCCTTTATGTATTTATAGTTGGTCCTTTATATATTTATAGTTGAGCCTTTCTATATTTATAGTTGAGCCTTTAAATATTTATAGTTGAGCCTTTATATATTTATAGTTGCTCCTTTATATATTTATAGTTGATCCTTTATATATTTATAGTTGAACCTTTATATATTTATAGTTGATCCTTTATATATTTATAGTTGATCCTTTATATATTTATAGTTGCTCCTTTATATATTTATAGTTGATCCTTTATATATTTATAGTTGATCCTTTATTTATAGTTGATCCTTTATATATTTATAGTTGATCCTATATTTATAGTTGATCCTATATTTATAGTTGATCCTTTATATATAGTTAACCTTTATATATAGTTGACCTTTATATATTTGTAGTTGATCATATTTATATATATATATATATATATTTGTTGTTGATTTTGTATGTATATGTAGTTGATCCTATATTTATTTATAGTTGATCATTTATATATTTATAGTTGATCATTGAAATATTTGTAGTTGATCCAGTGTATGTTTATAGTTTATCCTTTATATATTTATGGTTGATCCTTCATTCATATCATCATCATCATCGAGTGCCGTCTCCGCAACGAAGGTTGGCTACCATGATTGCCATTCCACTCTGTTTCTTGCTTGGATGGTGCAGGCTGTTAATCCACATTTCAAAGGCTTCAATTTTCTATTCTGTTTTCTTGTCTAATGTCCATGTTTCTGCACCATACAGGAATATTGAGAAGATGTAACATTTTGCCATTCTTAGTTTCAGCTCTACTGTTATTTGTTTTGTTGTTAGTATATTTTTCATGGCATTAAAATTACATTCATATATATATATATATATATATATATATATATATATATATATATATATATATATATATATATATATATATATATATATATATATATATATATAGTGGATCCTTTATATGTTATTTGTATTTGGTAATTTATATATGTATAGTTGATTCATTGATGGAAAGATAAACTATCTTGGACATACTATAACCAGGGATGGAAAATGTACAACTGAAATAAACAAAAGAATAGGAATGGCAAAAAGTAATTTTAATGTCATGAAGAACATACTAACATCAAAACAAATAACACCAGGGCTAAAACTAAGAATAATAAAATGTTATATCTTCTCAACGTTCCTGTATGGTGCAGAAACATGGACATTAGACAAGAAAATGGAACAGAAAATTGAAACCTTTGAAATGTGGATATATAGAAGAATAGGAAACAGGACAAATTTGAAACAAGTGGAGAGCGTCAAATACTTGGGCACAATAATAACATCAGATGGGAGATGTACCACAGAAATAAACAGTAGAATAGCTCAGGCCAAAATAGCATTTCAGAAAATGAAAAATATCTTATGCAACAAATCTATGTCAATAGAAATGAGAAAGAGAGTTCATCAGTGCTATATAGAACCAATTCTGACCTATGGAAGCGAGTCATGGACAGTAGACAAACAAATGAAAAGACGATTGGAGGCCACAGAGATGGGATTTCTCAGAAGAATATTGAAAGTTCCCTGGACAGCTAAAAAGACCAATGAGGAAATTCTCAAAGAGGCCAACACAAAAAGGGAACTCTTAAAAAACATCAGAAAAAAGCAATCAACATTTTTCGCGCACATCATGAGAAGAGGAAAGTTGGAATACTTTGTTACAACTGGCAAAATAAAAGGAAAGAGAGATCGCGGACGACAAAGAGAGAAAATACTGGATGGCTAGGTGTCATGGCATGGAAAACAGTCAACAACAGAACTGATACGATGCACTGTAGATAGAAGATTGTGGAAGGACATGATCGCCTACACCAACCGGCATGTTACATGATGAGAAAAATAGGTAGAATTGGATGGAAAGAAAAGAAAGCAAACGATGAAGTTTTAAAACAACTAAAAATGAAAAGAGAACTACTAAACACAATTAGAACAAGACAAATGAAATTTTTGGGCCATGTTAAAAGACACAACAGCCTAATAAAAGTAATCTTGGAGGGGAAAATACAGGATAAAAGAGGCAGAGGCAGACCAAGACTATCATAGACGAGTAATATCAAAAGATGGACAAGTCAACCTATGACAACCTGCGACATCAAAGCAGGAGACAGAGCAGAATGGTAGCCAACCTTCGATGTAGAGACGGCACTCAATAAATGAAGTTGATCAATTATATATATTTGTAGTTGGTCCTTTATATATATTTATTTGTGATATATTACCACTGATCATTTATATATTATCATTGATCCCCTTTATATATTTATCATTGATCCTTATATATTTATAGTTGATCCTTTATATATTATCATTGATCCCCTTTATATATTATCATTGATCCTTTATGTATATATATTTGATCCTTTATACATTATCATTGATCCCCTTTATATATTTATCATTGATCCTTATATATTTATAGTTGATCCTTTATATATTATCATTGATCCCCTTTATATATTTATCATTGATCCTTATATATTTATAGTTGATCCTTTATATATTTATCATTGATCCTTATATATTTATAGTTGATCCTTTATATATTATCATTGATCCTTTATGTATTTATCTTTATGTAGATTGTACATCCTCGGCTAAATAATCAAAAAAATGGTGGGAATAGATAGAGATGTTATGTTTTTTTTTTTGTAAATAAAAAAAGGTGACATGGCCGCTCTCATCTCTGGTGTAGGGACAAGCTGCTGTAACTCTAACAAAATGAAACCAAAATTGAGATCACATTTTCATTTCCTTATCTGTGCTTCTGAGATTTCTGTTGTGGTGATCACTTTCCTAACCTTTGTGGTGTGTTTTCCTTGATTCTTGCTTTATTGATGTTTTCTTTGTTTCAACAAATCTGAGGAACAAAGTAGGAAACTATTTCCTGCCACATGCTGTGGCTCGGCCGTTTTGGGGCCATTTTTTTTATGTTTGAAAAAAAAAACAGTGAAAAGTTTAATGAAAATTGACCTAAAATACACGGTTAGTTCAGAAGTTCAGAAGTTCGGAACAGGAAGTCATAGGAGAAGTTTCAATAGGAGACAAGGTTTTAGTGAAAATAATTTCTGAAATGTCAATAAATTAAAAGCTACAAAATGTGATTCCAGGGTTTATCTCACTGGTTACTAGAGCTGCATTTGGGGGTTCCTGGGTTTCCCTCACTGGTTACTAGAGCTGCATTTGGGGTTTCTGGGTTTCTCTCACTGGTTACTTGAGCTGCTTTTTGGGGTTTCTGGGTTTCTCTCACTGGTTACCTGAGCTGCATTTTGAGGGTTTCTGGGTTTCTCTCGCTGGTTACTAGAGCTGCATTTGGGGGTTTCTGGGTTTCTCTCACTGGTTACTAGAGCTGCATTTGGGGGTTTCTGGTACAGATTTAATTAAAACCCTTGCTAGTGAGTGGTCTGTTAAACCTGCCATATTCTCAATTAAAACCCTTGCTGGTGAGTGGTCTGTTAAACCTGCCATATTCTCAATTAAAACCCTTGCTGGTGAGTGGTCTGTTAGACCTGCCATATTCTCAATTAAAACCCTTGCTGGTGAGTGGTCTGTTAAACCTGCCATATTCTCAATTAAAACCCTTGCTGGTGAGTGGTCTGTTAGACCTGCCATATTCTCAATTAAAACCCTTGCTGGTGAGTGGTCTGTTAGACCTACCATATTCTCAATTAAAACCCTTGCTGGTGAGTGGTCTGTTAGACCTGCCATATTCTCAATTAAAACCCTTGCTGGTGAGTGGTCTGTTAAACCTACCATCTTCTCAATTAAAACCCTTGCTGGTGAGTGGTCTGTTAAACCTGCCATCTTCTCAATTAAAACCCCTGCTGGTGAGTGGTCTGTTAAACCTGCCATATTCTCAATTAAAACCCTTGCTGGTGAGTGGTCTGTTAAACCTGCCATATTCTCAATTAAAACCCCTGCTGGTGATTGGTCTGTTAGACCTGCCATATTCTCAATTAAAACCCTTGCTGGTGAGTGGTCTGTTAAACCTACCATCTTCTCAATTAAAACCCTTGCTGGTGATTGGTCTGTTAAACCTGCCATCTTCTCAATTAAAACCCTGCTGGTGAGTGGTCTGTTAGACCTGCCATATTCTCAATTAAAACCCCTGCTGGTGAGTGGTCTGTTAGACCTGCCATATTCTCAATTAAAACCCCTGCTGGTGAGTGGTCTGTTAGACCTGCCATATTCTCAATTAAAACCCCTGCTGGTGAGTGGTCTGTTAGACCTGCCATATTCTCAATTAAAACCCTTGCTGGTGAGTGGTCTGTTAGACCTGCCATATTCTCAATTAAAACCCCTGCTGGTGAGTGGTCTGTTAGACCTGCCATATTCTCAATTAAAACCCCTGCTGGTGAGTGGTCTGTTAAACTGCCATCTTCTCAATTAAAACCCTTGCTGGTGAGTGGTCTGTTAGACCTGCCATATTCTCAATTAAAACCCTTGCTGGTGAGTGGTCTGTTAGACCTGCCATCTTCTCAATTAAAACCCCTGCTGGTGAGTGGTCTGTTAGACCTGCCATATTCTCAATTAAAACCCCTGCTGGTGAGTGGTCTGTTAGACCTGCCATCTTCTCAATTAAAACCCTTGCTGGTGAGTGGTCTGTTAGACCTGCCATCTTCTCAATTAAAACCCTGCTGGTGAGTGGTCTGTTAGACCTGCCATATTCTCAATTAAAACCCCTGCTGGTGAGTGGTCTGTTAGACCTGCCATATTCTCAATTAAAACCCCTGCTGGTGATTGGTCTGTTAGACCTGCCATCTTCTCAATTAAAACCCTTGCTGGTGAGTGGTTGTTAAACCTGCCATCTTCTCAATTAAAACCCTTGCTGGTGAGTGGTCTGTTAAACCTGCCATATTCTCAATTAAAACCCTTGCTGGTGAGTGGTCTGTTAAACCTACCATATTCTCAATTAAAACCCTTGCTGGTGAGTGGTCTGTTAGACCTGCCATATTCTCAATTAAAACCCTTGCTGGTGAGTGGTCTGTTAGACCTGCCATATTCTCAATTAAAACCCTTGCTGGTGAGTGGTCTGTTAAACCTACCATATTCTCAATTAAAACCCTTGCTGGTGAGTGGTCTGTTAAACCTGCCATCTTCTCAATTAAAACCCTTGCTGGTGATTGGTCTGTTAGACCTGCCATATTCTCAATTAAAACCCTTGCTGGTGAGTGGTTTGTTAGACCTGCCATCTTCTCAATTAAAACCCTTGCTGGTGAGTGGTCTGTTAGACCTGCCATATTCTCAATTAAAACCCTTGCTGGTGATTTTGTCTGTTAGACCTGCCATATTCTCAATTAAAACCCTTGCTGGTGAGTGGTCTGTTAAACCTGCCATCTTCTCAATTAAAACCCTTGCTGGTGAGTGGTCTGTTAGACCTGCCATCTTCTCAATTAAAACCCTTGCTGGTGAGTGGTCTGTTAAACCTGCCATCTTCTCAATTAAAACCCTTGCTGGTGAGTGGTCTGTTAAACCTGCCATCTTCTCAATTAAAACCCTTGCTGGTGATTGGTCTGTTAGACCTGCCATATTCTCAATTAAAACCCTTGCTGGTGAGTGGTCTGTTAGACCTGCCATATTCTCAATTAAAACCCTTGCTGGTGAGTGGTCTGTTAGACCTGCCATATTCTCAATTAAAACCCTTGCTGGTGAGTGGTCTGTTAGACCTGCCATCTTCTCAATTAAAACCCTTGCTGGTGAGTGGTCTGTTAGACCTGCCATATTCTCAATTAAAACCCTTGCTGGTGAGTGGTTTGTTAGACCTGCCATATTCTCAATTAAAACCCTTGCTGGTGAGTGGTCTGTTAGACCTGCCATATTCTCAATTAAAACCCTTGCTGGTGAGTGGTCTGTTAGACCTGCCATATTCTCAATTAAAACCCTTGCTGGTGAGTGGTCTGTTAGACCTGCCATATTCTCAATTAAAACCCCTGCTGGTGATTGGTCTGTTAGACCTGCCATTTTCTCAATTAAAACCCTTGCTGGTGAGTGGTTTGTTAAACCTGCCATCTTCTCAATTAAAACCCTTGCTGGTGAGTGGTCTGTTAAACCTACCATATTCTCAATTAAAACCCTTGCTGGTGAGTGGTCTGTTAAACCTGCCATCTTCTCAATTAAAACCCTTGCTAGTGAGTGGTCTGTTAGACCTACCATATTCTCAATTAAAACCCTTGCTGGTGAGTGGTCTGTTAAACCTGCCATCTTCTCAATTAAAACCCTTGCTAGTGAGTGGTCTGTTAAACCTACCATATTCTCAATTAAAACCCTTGCTGGTGATTGGTCTGTTAGACCTGCCATCTTCTCAATTAAAACCCCTGCTGGTGATTGGTCTGTTAGACCTGCCATCTTCTCAATTAAAACCCTTGCTGGTGATTGGTCTGTTAGACCTGCCATCTTCTCAATTAAAACCCCTGCTGGTGATTGGTCTGTTAGACCTGCCATCTTCTCAATTAAAACCCTTGCTGGTGAGTGGTCTGTTAAACCTGCCATCTTCTCAATTAAAACCCCTGCTGGTGATTGGTCTGTTAGACCTGCCATCTTCTCAATTAAAACCCCTGCTGGTGATTGGTCTGTTAGACCTGCCATATTCTCAATTAAAACCCTTGCTAGTGAGTGGTCTGTTAGACCTGCCATATTCTCAATTAAAACCCTTGCTGGTGAGTGGTCTGTTAAACCTGCCATATTCTCAATTAAAACCCTTGCTAGTGAGTGGTCTGTTAAACCTGCCATATTCTCAATTAAAACCCTTGCTAGTGAGTGGTCTGTTAAACCTGCCATATTCTCAATTAAAACCCTTGCTAGTGAGTGGTCTGTTAAACCTGCCATATTCTCAATTAAAACCCTTGCTGGTGAGTGGTCTGTTAAACCTGCCATCTTCTCAATTAAAACCCTTGCTAGTGAGTGGTCTGTTAGACCTGCCATATTCTCAATTAAAACCCTTGCTGGTGAGTGGTCTGTTAGACCTGCCATATTCTCAATTAAAACCCTTGCTAGTGAGTGGTCTGTTAGACCTGCCATATTCTCAATTAAAACCCTTGCTAATGAGTGGTCTGTTAGACCTGCCATATTCTCAATTAAAACCCTTGCTAGTGAGTGGTCTGTTAGACCTGCCATATTCTCAATTAAAACCCTTGCTGGTGAGTGGTCTGTTAGACCTGCCATCTTCTTAATTAAAACCCTTGCTAGTGAGTGGTCTGTTAGACCTGCCATCTTCTCAATTAAAACCCTTGCTGGTGAGTGGTCTGTTAAACCTGCCATATTCTCAATTAAAACCCTTGCTAGTGAGTGGTCTGTTAGACCTGCCATATTCTCAATTAAAACCCTTGCTAATGAGTGGTCTGTTAGACCTGCCATCTTCTCAATTAAAACCCTTGCTAGTGAGTGGTCTGTTAAACCTGCCATCTTCTCAATTAAAACCCTTGCTGGTGAGTGGTCTGTTAAACCTGCCATATTCTCAATTAAAACCCTTGCTGGTGAGTGGTCTGTTAAACCTGCCATATTCTCAATTAAAACCCTTGCTGGTGAGTGGTCTGTTAGACCTGCCATATTCTCAATTAAAACCCTTGCTGGTGAGTGGTCTGTTAAACCTGCCATATTCTCAATTAAAACCCTTGCTGGTGAGTGGTCTGTTAAACCTGCCATATTCTCAATTAAAACCCTTGCTAGTGAGTGGTCTGTTAAACCTGCCATATTCTCAATTAAAACCCTTGCTAGTGAGTGGTCTGTTAAACCTGCCATATTCTCAATTAAAACCCTTGCTGGTGAGTGGTCTGTTAAACCTGCCATATTCTCAATTAAAACCCTTGCTGGTGAGTGGTCTGTTAGACCTGCCATATTCTCAATTAAAACCCCTGCTGGTGAGTGGTCTGTTAAACCTGCCATCTTCTCAATTAAAACCCTTGCTGGTGAGTGGTCTGTTAAACCTGCCATATTCTCAATTAAAACCCTTGCTGGTGAGTGGTCTGTTAAACCTGCCATATTCTCAATTAAAACCCTTGCTGGTGAGTGGTCTGTTAAACCTGCCATCTTCTCAATTAAAACCCTTGCTGGTGAGTGGTCTGTTAGACCTGCCATCTTCTCAATTAAAACCCTTGCTGGTGAGTGGTCTGTTAGACCTGCCATCTTCTCAATTAAAACCCTTGCTGGTGAGTGGTCTGTTAGACCTGCCATCTTCTCAATTAAAACCCTTGCTGGTGAGTGGTCTGTTAGACCTGCCATCTTCTCAATTAAAACCCTTGCTGGTGAGTGGTCTGTTAGACCTGCCATCTTCTCAATTAAAACCCTTGCTGGTGATTGGTCTGTTAGACCTGCCATATTCTCAATTAAAACCCTTGCTGGTGAGTGGTCTGTTAGACCTGCCATATTCTCAATTAAACCCCTTGCTGGTGAGTGGTCTGTTAGACCTGCCATCTTCTCAATTAAAACCCTTGCTAGTGAGTGGTCTGTTAGACCTGCCATCTTCTCAATTAAAACCCTTGCTAGTGAGTGGTCTGTTAGACCTGCCATCTTCTCAATTAAAACCCTTGCTAGTGAGTGGTCTGTTAGACCTGCCATATTCTCAATTAAAACCCTTGCTGGTGAGTGGTTGTTAGACCTGCCATATTCTCAATTAAAACCCCTGCTGGTGAGTGGTCTGTTAGACCTGCCATATTCTCAATTAAAACCCTTGCTGGTGAGTGGTCTGTTAGACCTGCCATATTCTCAATTAAAACCCTTGCTAGTGAGTGGTCTGTTAACCTACCATATTCTCAATTAAAACCCTTGCTGGTGAGTGGTCTGTTAGACCTGCCATATTCTCAATTAAAACCCTTGCTAGTGAGTGGTCTGTTAGACCTGCCATATTCTCAATTAAAACCCTTGCTGGTGATTGGTCTGTTAGACCTGCCATCTTCACAGACAACAAATAGTTCTAATTTGTAAATTGAGACTTCTCACAGGGTGGCTTTTATAAACCAATTTGATAGGGAAGCTTTTATTAATCCATATAGGAAATGGTGGCTTTTATTAATCCATATAGGAAATTGTGGCTTTTATTAATCCATATAGGAAATTGTGGCTTTTATTAATCCATATAGGAAATGGTAGCTTTTATAAATCCATATAGGAAATTGTGCCTTTTATTAATCCATATAGGAAATGGTAGCTTTTATAAATTCATATATATATATATATATATATATATATATATATATATATATATATATATATATATATATATAGGAAATGGTGGCTTTTATAATCCATATAGGAAATGGTAGCTTTTATAAATTCATATAGGAAATGGTGGCTTTTATAAATTCATATAAGAAGTGGTGGCTTTTATAAATTCATATAGGAAATGGTGGCTTTTATAAATCTGAAAACTCTGACATACTTCTACAAATCCACACAATACAGGACATCTACGAGCCCACACAATACAGGACATCTATGAGTTCACACAATACAGGACATCTACAAGCCCACACAATACAGGACATCTATGAGCCCACACAATACAGGACATCTATGAGCCCACACAATACAGGACAACTATGAGCCCACATAATACAGGACAGCTATGAGCCCACACATGACAGGACAGCTAGGAACCCACACAATACAGGACAGCAATGAGCCCACACATGACAGGACAGCTAGGAACCCACACAATACAGGACAGCAATGAGCCCACATAATAAATGAACAACCAACAAAAGTAGACAAAATCAATAAAAAATTTGTTGGACATGTCAAATGTTGGCTCACCAGACTGCCTCCACATTTGTTCCTTGGGTTTCCTGTGTTCACAAATTGCCTTCCCACATTTGTTCGTTGGGTTTACTGTGTTCACAAATTGCCTTCCCACATTTGTTCCTTGGGTTTACTGTGTTCACAAATTGCCTTCCCACATTTGTTCCTTGGCTTTACTGTGTTCACAAATTGCCTTCCCACATTTTGATTTCCTCTTCAGCCCAGATACAAGCCTCGTCAATTCTTGTAAACAGAACAACCATTTCATTGCAAAAAATTCACACACACACACACACGCAATCTCTTTATGATTTTCTGAATTCATGTATTCAATCATGAAAGTTCAATATTGTACTTTTCAATCATGAATGTCTCAGTGACAAATAACAACCAAAGATTGCAAATGCAATTGAACTCAACAGGCGATGCTTATATCTGGACTGTAGAGTATGCATGCCTTTTGCTTATGGTTTCCTCAACAGACTTTCCATAGTTAAATACTGATATCTATTGTTGTATACCGATGTCTGTTGTTGTATACCGATGTCTGTTGTTGTATACCGGTGTCTGTTGTTGTAGAATGTTGCTTGTGTGTTAGTGTGAGTTATATGTTAATATCAGTTGTTGCTGTGGCTTATGTGGTTTATGTTATTGGCATTTGTTAGATTTCGGTGACAGTTGTGTGTTGATATAACTTGTTGTGGGGGCCTCGGTAGCCTAGCTGGGAAAACCGCCCGATTGGGCTACCAACGTTCACCAATGTTGGACTACCAGTGTTCGATTCCCGCTGGAAGCAGTGTCAGTTGTACTCATGGTTAGAAATTAAAAATTACCCCCAGCCGCTTGCAGAAATGGGTATCCGGGTATTACTCTGGGAAGGTGAGGAATGCCGCCTTGCATAATGAGTTTCTGTGCTTGAAGTGATACTATCTAGAAGTTTCCGAACACTTCTGGATAGGTAGCTGAGCACATTTGGGTGAAAACTCGTGTGCTAAGGCGCCGATTCAAGTCTTAAGCAAAGTAAAGTACCCCCGTCACGCCAAGTGGTGTATAGGGAGTATAGTGTTAGTGACCATAAATTTTACCGACCTTCTGCACATGATTTTTGGGGTAATGTGGTCGGTATTACACCCATGCCGCTTTACTTTCCCAGAAAAAAATCCGGTACCCATGAAAGGCTGGGGGAACCGGAAGCCGTCAGTTGGGATCGAACCCTACCTCTTGTCCTCACTGAGCTATCGTGGCTCCCAATACAAGTCTTGTATTTTACTTTATCTACTTTATTACTTATTGTTTGTTGGCTTTGTTTGTTGTGTTGATGCTAGTTGTTGTTTGTTGGCTGTGTTTGTTGTGTTGATGCTAGTTGTTGTTTGTTGGCTGTGTTTGTTGTGTTGATGCTAGTTGTTGTTTGTTGGCTGTGTTTGTTGTGTTGATGCTAGTTGTTGTTTGTTGGCTGTGTTTGTTGTGTTGATGCTAGTTGTTGTTTGTTGGCTGTGTTTGTTGTGTTGATGCTAGTTGTTGTTTGTTGGCTGTGTTTGTTGTGTTGATGCTAGTTGTTGTTTGTTGGCTGTGTTTGTTGTGTTGATGCTAGTTGTTGTTTGTTGGCTGTGTTTGTTGTGTTGATGCTAGTTGTTGTTTGTTGGCTTTGTTTGTTGTGTTGATGCTAGTTGTTGTTTGTTGTGTTGATGCTAGTTGTTGTTTGTTGGCTTTGTTTGTTGTGTTGATGCTAGTTGTTGTTTGTTGGCTGTGTTTGTTGTGTTGATGCTAGTTGTTGTTTGTTGTGTTGATGCTAGTTGTTGTTTGTTGGCTTTGTTTGTTGTGTTGATGCTAGTTGTTGTTTGTTGTGTTGATGCTAGTTGTTGTTTGTTGGCTGTGTTTGTTGTGTTGATGCTAGTTGTTGTTTGTTGTGTTGATGCTAGTTGTTGTTTGTTGTGTTGATGCTAGTTGTTGTTTGTTGGCTTTGTTTGTTGTGTTGATGCTAGTTGTTGTTTGTTGTGTTGATGCTAGTTGTTGTTTGTTGGCTGTGTTTGTTGTGTTGATGCTAGTTGTTGTTTGTTGTGTTGATGCTAGTTGTTGTTTGTTGTGTTGATGCTAGTTGTTGTTTGTTGTGTTGATGCTAGTTGTTGTTTGTTGGCTTTGTTTGTTGTGTTGATGCTAGTTGTTGTTTGTTGTGTTGATGCTAGTTGTTGTTTGTTGGCTGTGTTTGTTGTGTTGATGCTAGTTGTTGTTTGTTGTGTTGATGCTAGTTGTTGTTTGTTGTGTTGATGCTAGTTGTTGTTTGTTGGGTTGATGCTAGTTGTTGTTTGTTGGCTTTGTTTGTTGTGTTGATGCTAGTTGTTGTTTGTTGTGTTGATGCTAGTTGTTGTTTGTTGGCTGTGTTTGTTGTGTTGATGCTAGTTGTTGTTTGTTGTGTTGATGCTAGTTGTTGTTTGTTGTGTTGATGCTAGTTGTTGTTTGTTGTGTTGATGCTAGTTGTTGTTTGTTGGCTTTGTTTGTTGTGTTGATGCTAGTTGTTGTTTGTTGTGTTGATGCTAGTTGTTGTTTGTTGGCTGTGTTTGTTGTGTTGATGCTAGTTGTTGTTTGTTGGCTGTGTTTGTTGTGTTGATGCTAGTTGTTGTTTGTTGGCTGTGTTTGTTGTGTTGATGCTAGTTGTTGTTTGTTGATGTCATTGTTTTTGTTAAGGAGATCGGCCTGAAATGTGCAGTCATATCCGCCCATTATCAGAACTCTCCCTACTGTCACAATTAGATCTGAACATCCAGTGATCATCCTCGAAGATTGACTCATACCATCTCATGTTTTGTGTTGACAGTTGCATGTGTCACATACCATCTCATGTTTTGTGTTGACAGTTGCATGTGTGTCACATACCATCTCATGTTTTGTGTTGACAGTTGCATGTGTCACATACCATCTCATGTTTTGTATTGACAGTTGCATGTGTGTCACATACCATCTCATGTTTTGTGTTGACAGTTGCATGTGTGTCACATACCATCTCATGTTTTGTGTTGACAGTTGCATGTGTCACATACCATCTCATGTTTTGTATTGACAGTTGCATGTGTGTCACATACCATCTCATGTTTTGTGTTGACAGTTGCATGTGTGTCACATACCATCTCATGTTTTGTGTTGACAGTTGCATGTGTGTCACATACCATCTCATGTTTTGTGTTGACAGTTGCATGTGTCACATACCATCTCATGTTTTGTATTGACAGTTGCATGTGTGTCACATACCATCTCATGTTTTGTGTTGACAGTTGCATGTGTGTCACATACCATCTCATGTTTTGTGTTGACAGTTGCATGTGTGTCACATACCATCTCATGTTTTGTGTTGACAGTTGCATGTGTGTCACATACCATCTCATGTTTTGTGTTGACAGTTGCATGTGTGTCACATACCATCTCATGTTTTGTGTTGACAGTTGCATGTGTCACATACCATCTCATGTTTTGTATTGACAGTTGCATGTGTGTCACATACCATCTCATGTTTTGTGTTGACAGTTGCATGTGTGTCACATACCATCTCATGTTTTGTGTTGACAGTTGCATGTGTCACATACCATCTCATGTTTTGTATTGACAGTTGCATGTGTGTCACATACCATCTCATGTTTTGTGTTGACAGTTGCATGTGTGTCACATACCATCTCATGTTTTGTGTTGACAGTTGCATGTGTGTCACATACCATCTCATGTTTTGTGTTGACAGTTGCATGTGTCACATACCATCTCATGTTTTGTGTTGACAGTTGCATGTGTGTCACATACCATCTCATGTTTTGTATTGACAGTTGCATGTGTGTCACATACCATCTCATGTTTTGTGTTGACAGTTGCATGTGTCACATACCATCTCATGTTTTGTATTGACAGTTGCATGTGTGTCACATACCATCTCATGTTTTGTGTTGACAGTTGCATGTGTGTCACATACCATCTCATGTTTTGTGTTGACAGTTGCATGTGTGTCACATACTATTTCTTATTTTGTGTTGACAGTTGCATGTGTGTCACATACCATTTCTTATTTTGTGTTGACAATTGCATGTGTGTTACATGCCATCTCATGTTTTGTGTTGACAGTTGCATGTGTGTCACATACCATTTCTTATTTTGTGTTGACAGTTGCATGTGTGTCACATACCATTTCTTATTTTGTGTTGACAGTTGCATGTGTGTTACATACCATCTCTTATTTTGTGTTGACAGTTGCATGTGTGTTACATACCATCTCTTATTTTGTGTTCACAGTTGCATGTGTGTCACATATCATCTCATGTTTTGTGTTGACAGTTGCATGTGTGTCACATACCATTTCTTATTTTGTGTTGACAGTTGCATGTGTGTTACATACCATCTCATATTTTGTGTTGACAGTTGCACGTGTGTCACATACCATCTCGTTTTGTGTCGACAGTTGCATGTGTGTCACATACCATCTCTTATTTTGTATTGACAGTTGCATGTGTGTCACACACCATCTCTTATTTTGTGTTGACAGTTGCATGTGTGTCACATACCATTTCTTATTTTGTATTGACAGTTGTATGTGTGTTACATACCATCTAATATTTTGTGTTGACAGTTGCATGTGTGTCACATACCATCTCGTTTTGTGTTGACAATCGCATGTGTGTCACATACCATCTCTTATTTTGTGTTGACAGTTGCATGTGTGTCACACACCATCTCTTATTTTGTGTTCACAGTTGCATGCTTTACAAACAACATCATCTTCTGTATTGCAACATTTTATTATATTTCATATTGTAATACAAATCTCATCTGTGTGTATTATTACATGCCATCTTATCCTGACAAGTTGTGTTTTCCTGTTATTTGCTGTTTCTTTTGTCATTCTGTATCATTTTCCTGTTATTCTGTTCCCAGTTAATATGTAGCACTGCCGCTTTTTATGTTGAATTAGCCACCAAATATTTCATGTGTTTCCAATTTCTGCAATGGGAGTGTGTTTGCCATGTTCACAACCTGGTGTTTGCTCACGCAAACCCTACATTGGTCTGTGCCCATGTATTGCTAGGTGTTAAACATAATTACTGTCATAAACATGAGTTGCTGTCATTGTTTGACTAGAAATTACTGTCATGGTTTTACTAAGACCATTACTGCCATGGTTTTTACTAAAATAATTACTGTCATGGTTTTACTAAACAATTACTGTCATGGTTTTTACTAAAATAATTACTGTCATGGTTTTACTAAACAATTACTGTCATGGTTTTTACTAAAATAATTACTGTCATGGTTTTACTAAACAATTACTGTCATGGTTTTTACTAAAATAATTACTGTCATGGTTTAGCTAAAAAAAATTAATCACTGTCATGGTTTATATAAAAACAATTACTGTCACGGTTTTACTAAACAATTACTGCCATGGTTTTTACTAAAATAATTACTGTCATGGTTTTACTAAACAATTACTGCCATGGTTTATACAAAAATAATTACTGCCATGGTTTATACTAAAATAATTACTGTCATGGTTTTACTAAACAATTAATGCCATGGTTTATACTAAAATAATTACTGTCATGGTTTTACTAAACAATTACTGCCATGGTTTATACTAAAATAATTACTGTCATGGTTTTACTAAACAATTACTGCCATGGTTTATACTAAAATAATTACTGTCATGGTTTTACTAAACAATTACTGCCATGGTTTTTACTAAAATAATTACTAACATGGTTTTACTAAAAGAACAATTAATTACTGCTATGTTTTACTATAACAATTCATTACTGTCATGTGTTACTATAACAATGCATTACTGCCATGTTTTACTATAATAATTCATTACTGCCATGTTTTACTATAACAATGCATTACTGCCATGTTTTACTATAATAATTCATTACTGTCATGTTTTACTGTAACAATGCATTACTGTCATGTTTTACTATAACAATGCATTACTGTCATGTTTTACTATAACAATCATTACTGTCCTGTTTTACTATAACAATCATTACTGTCATGTTTTACTATAACAATGCATTACAGTCATGTTTTACTAAAACAGTTAAATGCTGCCACTGTTTTACTAAAAGAACAATTACTGCCATGGTATTTCCAAAATAATTCATTTCTGCCATGGTTTTACTCCCAAAATAATTCATTTCTGCAATGGTTTTATTACCATGGTTTTACACCCCCCCCCCCAAATAATTACTGCCATGGTTTTACCCCCAAAATAATTGTTACCATGGTTTACCATCAAAATAATTCATTACTGCTGTGGTTTTACCCCCAAAATAATTACTGCCATGGTTTCTATCTATCTATTGATCTTTTGAGCCGTAGCCGGCCCATAGGGTGTAGACCAAGATACTCCTTCATCAGGTCTATGTTTCATTAACAAAATCGTTTTTATGATGGCGGGTTGTTAAACCTCTGATCAACGGTTCTATACAGAGCCGGAGAAAAATAATTCCTCCATTTTGGATACAACCGGAAACCCAATTAATAATTTTGTTTTAACATCATAATATAATATTTTTATAGAGCTGATTTTGACAAATCTATGTCAATAGAATTGAGAAAGAGAGTTCATCTGTACTATATAGAACCAATTCTGACCTATGGAAGCGAATCATGGACAGTAGGTAAACAAATGAAAAGACGATTAGAGGCCACAGAGATGGGATTTCTCAGAAGAATGTTGAAAGTTCCCTGGACAGCTAAAAAGACCAATTGAGGAAATTCTCAGAGGCCAACACAAAATGGAGCTCCTAGAAAACATCAGAAAGAAACAATCAACATTTTTTGGGCACATCATGAGAAGAGACAGAAAGGTTACGGACACAAGCTGCACCAGTTGGGATTTTTATTTATGATTTCTCTCTGCGACAACCACCCTTGGTCACAGCAGCGAGGCCCGGCTTAAAACGTCCAATTACTCATGGACGGAAAAAATATGAGTACCTCCGAAGACACAGTCATCTGCCTGTGTAGCTAGGGACCTCTCTGCGCACGGCTGCCTAGGAAAAAGGGATTAACGCACAAAACTCAGTTCCTAGTCTCTAGGGACTTCGTCAGCGGTCAAAGCTGGCGAATGGAAAATTAGTAATAATAATAATAGCAGTAACATAAATTTGATTTCTGGGCTCTGTTTTAATAAATATCATTAATATATATATATATATAGATTTGATTTCTGGGCTCTGTTTTAGTATCATTTATATAGATTTGATTTCTGGGCTCTGTTTAATAGATTTATTTAAATATAGCTGTTTGCTTGTCTTCAGTTTATATAGAACAGACTTCTGGTCTACACTTTATATAGAACAGATTTCTGGTCTATACTTTGTATAGAACAGATTTCTGGTCTATACTTTATATAGAACAGATTTCTGGTCTACACTTTATATAGAACAGATTTCTGGTCTATGCTTTGTATAGAACAGATTTCTGGTCTATACTTTATATAGAACAGATTTCTGGTCTATACTTTGTATAGAACAGATTTCTGGTCTATACTTTATATAGAACAGATTTCTGGTCTACACTTTATATAGAACAGATTTCTGGTCTATACTTTATATAGAGCTGGTAATGTTTTCTTCCAATGACACCAGGTACCTTATGCAGCATCTGAAGTAGAGGATACGTTTGTGATGGCTCTGCCTCCAGAACAGAACTTCCGCATTCTGACCCCAATCATACAAACGATGGAATATCACATGGCCTGCGGTGCTATACAGATGATGACTAAGGTAATCTTGAGGTGGGGCATTTCAGGTGGGTGTTCTGGGCATTTATAGTGAGATTATTTTAAGATCCATAAGGGGCATGCCTGGAATAACAATTGGAGGTCATAATATAAATAATCGAAGGTATGCTGATGATACAGTCTTAATCGCTAAGAGTGAAAATGAGTTACAAGAAATGTTGGACATTATAGTGAAGGAAAGCAAAAATAAAGGACTCAGCCTTAATAGCAAAAAGACAGAAGTAATGGTAACAACAAAGAAAAAGACATCACCTCAGTGCAAAATAAAAACAAGTGGAACAATATTAAAACAGGTAAATGAATTTAAATATTTGGGAACTTTGTTAACCTCAGACGGAAGATGTACAAAAGAGGTGAGATGTAGAATGGCTCAGGCAAAAGCAGCTTTCCAAAAAAATGAGGAAGATACTATGCAATCCATTTTTGACAATAGAAACAAGAAAAAGAGTTCTTAAAAGTTACCTAGAGCCTGTCTTAACATATGGATGCGAATTATGGACAATAGGACAACAGACAAGAAAATCACTGGAGTCTGTAGAAATATGGTTTTACAGAAGAATGTTGAGAGTACCATGGACATTTAAGAAGAGTAATGAAGATGTTCTGAGAGAGGTCAAAGCAAAAGAGGGCTAATTTCCAATATTAGGAAGAAACAATCATCATTTTTTGGCCATGTAATGAGAAGAGAACAACTGGAATATATTGTAACAACTGGGAAAATTGATGGACGAAGAGATAGAGGGAAGCAAAGAGAAAAAATAACAGACAGCTTAAGAGAATGGCCAGGTGTTCTGGGTATTTCAGGCGGGTGTTCTGGGCATTTCAGGCGGGTGTTCTGGGTATTTCAGGTGGGTGTTCTGGGTATTTCAGGCAGGTGTTCTGGGTATTTCAGGTGGGTGTTCTGGGCATTTCAGGTGGGTGTTCTGGGCATTTCAGGCGGGTGTTCTGGGCATTTCAGGCGGGTGTTCTGGGTATTTCAGGTGGGTGTTCTGGGTATTTCAGGCATGCGTTCTGTACATGTCAGGTGTGTGTTCTTGGCATTTCAGGCAGGTGGTCTGAGAATTTCAAGTGGGTATTCAGCGACTTGTGATATAAACATTGAAGCCAGTTAAAGAACAGAAACAGCAAGTTGTAGTAGCTGGGTAAATGTGTGCTAACAGTCCAGAAACAAGTTGTAGTAGCTGGGTAAATGTGTGCCGACAGTCCAGAAACAAGTTGTAGTAACTGGGTAAATGTGTGCTGACAGTCCAGAAACAAGTTGTAGTAACTGGGTAAATGTGTGCTGACAGTCCAGAAACGAGTTGTAGTAACTGGGTAAGTGTGTGCTGACAGTCCAGAAACAAGTTGTAGTAACTGGGTAAATGTGTGCTGACAGTCCAGAAACAAGTTGTAGTAACTGGGTAAATGTGTGCTGACAGTCCAGAAACAAGTTGTAGTAACTGGGTAAATGTGTGCTGACAGTCCAGAAACAAGTTGTAGTAACTGGGTAAATGTGTGCTGACAGTCCAGAAACAAGTTGTAGTAACTGGGTAAATGTGTGCTGACAGTCCAGAAACAAGTTGTAGTAACTGGGTAAGTGTGTGCTGACAGTCCAGAAACAAGTTGTAGTAACTGGGTAAATGTGTGCTGACAGTCCAGAAACAAGTTGTAGTAACTGGGTAAGTGTGTGCTGACAGTCCAGAAACGAGTTGTAGTAACTGGGTAAATGTGTGCTGACAGTCCAGAAACAAGTTGTAGTAACTGGGTAAATGTGTGCTGACAGTCCAGAAACGAGTTGTAGTAACTGGGTAAGTGTGTGCTGACAGTCCAGAAACAAGTTGTAGTAACTGGGTAAATGTGTGCTGACAGTCCAGAAACAAGTTGTAGTAACTGGGTAAGTGTGTGCTGACAGTCCAGAAATGAGTTGTAGTAACTGGGTAAATGTGTGCTGACAGTCCAGAAACAAGTTGTAGTAACTGGGTAAGTGTGTGCTGACAGTCCAGAAACAAGTTGTAGTAACTGAGTAAGTAGAAGAAGTGATATTAAGTTCTGTGTTACCAAAACACGTGTGATTTATGTGATTGGGGAGAGACTGCAGCTGTCAGCAACTCTAGTATTGACTGGCTGATCTTCCATTTTAGGTTGTTGACAAGATGCCCACAGAATTGCTGGAGACTTCACTTCCATTCTGATACCTGGCTTGTTCAAGGTGGGCTTGTGTGTGGTGGTAGCTGGGGGGGCTAGTGTGTGGTAGGTGGGGGTTTGTGTGTTTTAGGTGGAGGGTTGTGTGCGGTAGGTGGGGGTTTGTGTGTGGTAGGTGGAGGGTTGTGTGTGGAAGATGGGGTGTTTGTGTGTGGTAGGTGGAGGTTTGTGTGTGGAAGATGGGGTGTTTGTGTGTGGTAGGTGGAGGTTTGTGTGTGGAAGATGGGGTGTTTGTGTGTAGTAGGTGGGGGTTTGTGTGTGGTAGGTGAGGGTTGTGTGTGGAAAATGGTGTGTTTATGTGTGGTAGGTGGGATTGTATGTGTGGTAGGTAGAGGGTTGTGTGTGGTAGGTGGAGGGTTGTGTGTGGTAGGTGGGGGTTTATGTGTGGCATTTGGAGGATTGTGTGTGGAAGATGGGGTGTTTGTGTGTGGTAGGTGGAGGGTTGTGTGTGGAAGATGGGGTGTTTGTGTGTGGTAGGTGGAGGATTGTGTAGTAGGTGGGGGTTTGTGTGTGGTAGGTGGAGGGTTGTGTGTGGAAGATGGGGTGTTTGTGTGTGGTAGGTGGAGGGTTGTGTGTGGAAGATGGGGTGTTTGTGTGTAGTAGGTGGGGGTTTGTGTGTGGTAGGTGAGGGTTGTGTGTGGAAAATGGGGTGTTTATGTGTGGTAGGTGGGATTGTATGTGTGGTAGATGGGGGTTTGTGTGTGGTAGCTGGGGGGGGGGGGTTTATGTGTGGTAGGCGGAGGTTTGTGTGTAGTAGGTGGAAGGGCTTGTGTAACTATGTTATATGGACTAGACTCTCCATTACATTTGTTGTGTTGTCTTCAACTGTAACTCTGACCATACATTTATTGTGTTGTCTTCAACTGTAACTCTGACCATACATTTATTGTGTTGTCTTTAACCTTAACTCTGACCATACATTTATTGTGTTGTCTTTAACTCTAACTCTGACCATACATTTATTGTGTTGTCTTTAACTCTAACTCTGACCATACATTTATTGTGTTGTCTTTAACTCTAACTCTGACCATACATTTATTGTGTTGTCTTTAACTCTAACTCAGACCATACATTTATTGTGTTGTCTTTAACTCTAACTCTGACCATACATTTATTGTGTTGTCTTTAACTCTAACTCTGACCATACATTTATTGTGTTGTCTTTAACTCTAACTCTGACCATACATTTATTGTGTTGTCTTTAACTCTAACTCTGGGGTGTCCGGTTAGCGCAATCGATAGGCGGTTGGCTTACCACGGCAACAGCCGGGGTTCGTACCCTGGCGAGGACACCTGGGTTTTACTAATTCCCTAAAAATTAGTACCTCTGAAGTCGGAGTAAATCTGCCTGCATGGCGAGGGACATCCTGTAATAGGATAAAACAGACTTTACACGCAAAATTCAGTCCCACAAAATTGAGTGGGTGGGACTTCGTCAGAGGTCAAAGCTGACGAAAGCGAACGAACGAACGAACTCTAACTCTGACCATACATTTATTGTGTTGTCTTCAACTGTAACTCTGACCATACATTTATTGTGTTGTCTTCAACTCTAACTCTGACCATACATTTATTGTGTTGTCTTTAACTCTAACTCTGACCATACATTTATTGTGTTGTCTTTAACTCTAACTCTGACCATACATTTATTGTGTTGTCTTTAACTCTAACTCTGACCATACATTTATTGTGTTGTCTTTAACCTTAACTCTGACCATACATTTATTGTGTTGTCTTTAACTCTAACTCTGACCATACATTTATTGTGTTGTCTTTAACTCTAACTCTGATCATCTATTTATTTTATTCTCACCAGAACTTTGAGCACAAGGAGTCTCCTGTCAGAAAGGCCAGCTGCTTTTGTCTGGTGGCCATCTACCTGCGGGTGGAGGAAGCTATGAGGCCCTACATGGACACACTCAACAGTCACAGGGTAGGTCACTCCTTCTTCTTAGTTGTTTCAAGTGAACGTAGAAGAAGGAAGACACGGTTGTTATTGTGCACATACTTCGTCATTGACTGATCAACTAAACACCCATAGTCTTGCCTGGTCAGCAACTAAACACCCATGGTCTTGACTGGTCAGCAACTAAACACCCATGGTCTTGACTGGTCAGCAACTAAGCACCCATGGCTTTGACTGGTCAGTAATTAAACACCATTGGTCTTGCCTGGTCAGCAACTAAACACCCATGGCCTTGACTGGTCAGTAATTAAACACCATTGGTCTTGCCCGGTCAGCAACTAAACACCCATGGTCTTGACTGGTCAGTAATTAAACACCATTGGTCTTGCCTGGTCAGCAACTAAACATCCATGGTCTTGACTGGTCAGCAACTAAACACCCATAGTATTGACTGGTCAGCAACTAAACGTCCATGGTCTTGACTGGTCAGCAACTAAACACCCATAGTATTGACTGGTCAGCAACTAAACACCCATGGCTTTGACTGGTCAGTAATTAAACACCATTGGTCTTGCCTGGTCAGCAACTAAACACCATTGGTCTTGCCTGGTCAGCAACTAAACACCCATGGTCTTGACTGGTCAGCAACTGTTCTCTTCTACAGATGAAGTTACTGAACCTCTATGTTGACCTATGTTACTGTTCTCTTCTACAGATGAAGTTACTGAACCTCTATGTTGACCTCTATTACTGTTCTCTTCTACAGATGAAGTTACTGAACCTCTATGTTGACCTTTGTTACTGTTCTCTTCTACAGATGAAGTTACTGTACCTCTATGTTGACCTTTGTTACTGTTCTCTTCTACAGATGAAGTTACTGAACCTCTATGCTGACCTCTGTTACTGTTCTCTTCTACAGATGAAATTACTGAACCTCTATGTTGACCTTTGTTACTGTTCTCTTCTACAGATGAAGTTACTGAACCTCTATGCTGACCTCTGTTACTGTTCTCTTCTACAGATAAAATTACTGAACCTCTATGTTGACCTTTGTTACTGTTCTCTTCTACAGATGAAGTTACTGAACCTCTATGCTGACCTCTGTTACTGTTCTCTTCTACAGATGAAGTTACTGAACCTCTATGCTGACCTCTGTTACTGTTCTCTTCTACAGATGAAGTTACTGAACCTCTATGCTGACTTTTGTTACTGTTCTCTTCTACAGATGAAGTTACTGAACCTCTATGTTGACTTTTGTTACTGTTCTCTTCTACAGATGAAGTTACTGAACCTCTATGCTGACCTCTGTTACTGTTCTCTTCTACAGATGAAGTTACTGAACCTCTATGCTGACCTCTGTTACTGTTCTCTTCTACAGATGAAGTTACTGAATCTCTACATCAGGAAACGCAAGCAAGAAGAGGGCAGACAATAATGATGCTGGCTACATTGATTTGTGCTCCTGGTGTTCATCTCTGATACAGACAGTGCTCTGTGTGTGTTAGTCTGTGGTTCAGACAGTGCTCTGTGTGTGTTAGTCTATGGTTCAGACAGTGCTCAATGTGTATTAGTCTGGTTCAGACAGGGCTCTGTGTGTGTTAGTCTCTGGTTCAGACAGGGCTCTATTAGCCTCTGATCTAGACAGGACTCTGACAGTCTCTGATTTAGACAGGGCTCTGTCAGTCTCTGATCTAGACAGGGCTCTGTTAGTCTCTGATATAGACAGGGCTCTGTTAGTCTCTGTCATAGACAGGGCTCTGTTAGTCTCCGATATAGACAGGGCTCTGTTAGTCTCTGATATAGACAGGGCTCTGTTAGTCTCTGTCATAGACAGGGCTCTGTTAGTCTCCGATATAGACAGGGCTCTGTTAGTCTCTGTCATAGACAGCTTTGTATTTTTAGTCTATTTTAGACAGGGCTGTGGTCTAAACAGTTCCCTATGCGTGTCTGTGATCTAGACAGTCCCCTATGCTTGTCTATGATCTAGACAGTTCTCTATGCTTGTCTATGATCTAGACAGGAATATCTGATTTAGACAAGATCCTGTAATCTAGAAAGTGCAAACTAGACATCCCTATTTTTTAGTACAAAAACTAGACTTTAATCATTTGTACATTTCTTATACCATGTTTCGCCTTATCTAATGTCAGCAATGACATGTCAACATAATGTTGTCATCAGTGACTGAAGACATTCGATGCCTAGAAACATATAGTATGATACCATTTTCTGGTCAACAACACTTCCCCTACAACAGACAGTATCAACAACACTTCCCCTACAACAGATAGTATCAACAACACTTTCCCTACAACAGATAGTATCAACAACACTTTCCCTACAACAGATAGTATCAACAACACTTTCCCCACAACAGATAGTTTCAACACTTTCCCTACAACAGATAGTATCAAAAACACTTTCCCTACAACAGATAGTATCAACAACACTTTCCCCACAACAGATAGTTTCAACACTTTCCCTACAACAGATAGTATCAACAACACTTTCCCCACAACAGATAGTATCAACAACGCTTTCCCCACAATAGATAGTATCAACAACACTTTCCCTACAACAGATAGTATCAACAACACTTTCCCCACAACAGATAGTATCAACAACACTTTCCCCACAACAGATAGTTTCAACACTTTCCCTACAACAGATAGTATCAACAACACTTTCCCTACAACAGATAGTATCAACAACACTTTCCCTACAACAGACAGTATCAACAACACTTCCCCTACAACAGACAGTATCAACAACACTTTCCCCACAACAGATAGTATCAACAACACTTTCCCTACAACAGATAGTATCAACAACACTTTCCCACAACAGATAGTATCAACAACACTTTCCCTACAACAGATAGTATCAACAACACTTTCCCCACAACAGATAGTATCAACAACACTTTCCCCACAACAGATAGTATCAACAACACTTTCCCTACAACAGATAGTATCAACAACACTTTCCCCACAACAGATAGTATCAACAACACTTTCCCCACAACAGATAGTATCAACAACACTTTCCCCACAACAGATAGTATCAACAACACTTTCCCCACAACAGATAGTTTCAACACTTTCCCTACAACAGATAGTATCAACAACACTTCCCCACAACAGATAGTATCAACAACACTTTCCCCACAACAGATAGTATCAACAACACTTTCCCTACAACAGATAGTATCAACAACACTTTCCCCACAACAGATAGTATCAACAACACTTTCCCCACAACAGATAGTATCAACAACACTTTCCCTACAACAGATAGTATCAACAACACTTTCCCTACAACAGATAGTATCAACAACACTTTCCCTACAACAGATAATATGAACACTTTCCCTACAACAGATAGTATCAACAACATTTTCCCCACAACAGATAGTATCAACAACACTTTCCCCACAACAGATAGTTTCAACACTTTCCCTACAACAGATAGTATCAACAACACTTTCCCTACAACAGATAGTATCAACACTTTCCCTACAACAGATAGTATCAACAACACTTTTCCCACAACAGATAGTATCAACACTTTCCCTACAACAGATAGTATCAACACTTTCCCTACAACAGATAGTATCAACAACACTTTCCCCACAACAGATAGTATCAACACTTTCCCTACAACAGATAGTATCAACAACACTTTCCCCACAACAGATAGTAACAACACTTTCCCCACAACAGATAGTATCAAAACACTTTCCCCACAACAGATAGTATCAACAACACTTTCCCTACAACAGATAGTATCAACAACACTTTCCCCACAACAGATAGTATCAACAACACTTTCCCTACAACAGATAGTATCAACAACACTTCCCTACAACAGATAGTATCAACAACACCTTCCCCACAACAGATAGTATCAACAACACTTTCCCCACAACAGATAGTATCAACAACACTTCCCCTACAACAGACAGTATCAACAACACTTTCTCTACAACAGATAGTATCAACAACACTTTCCCCACAACAGATAGTATCAAAAACATTTTCCCTACAACAGATAGTATCAACAACACTTTCCCCACAACAGATAGTATCAACAACACTTTCCCTACAATAGATAGTATCAACAACACTTTACCTACAACAGATAGTATCAAAAACACTTTCCCTACAACAGATAGTATCAACAACACTTTCCCTACAACAGATAGTATCAACAACACTTTCCCTACAACAGATAGTATCAACAACACTTTCCCCACAACAGATAGTATCAACAACACTTTCCCTACAACAGATAGTATCAACAACACTTTCCCTACAACAGATAGTATCAACAACACTTTCCCTACAACAGATAGTATCAACAACACTTTCCCCACAACAGATAGTATCAACAACACTTTCCCTACAACAGATAGTATCAACAACACTTTCTCTACAACAGATAGTATCAACAACACTTTCTCTACAACAGATAGTATCAACAACACTTTCCCTACAACAGATAGTATCAACAACACTTTCCCTACAACAGATAGTATCAACAACACTTTCTCTACAACAGATAGTATCAACAACACTTTCCCCACAACAGATAGTATCAACAACACTTTCCCTACAACAGATAGTATCAACAACACTTTCCCTACAACAGATAGTATCAACAACACTTTCCCTACAACAGATAGTATCAACAACACTTTCCCCACAACAGATAGTATCAACAACACTTTCCCTACAACAGATAGTATCAACAACACTTTCCCCACAACAGATAGTATCAACAACACTTTCCCCACAACAGATAGTATCAACAACACTGTCCCTACAACAGATAGTATCAACAACACTTTCCCCACAACAGATAGTATCAACAACACTTTCCCCACAACAGATAGTATCAACAACACTTTCCCCACAACAGATAGTATCAACAACACTTTCCCTACAACAGATAGTATCAACAACACTTTCCCCACAACAGATAGTATCAACAACACTTTCCCCACAACAGATAGTATCAACAACACTTTCCCCACAACAGATAGTATCAACAACACTTTCCCCACAACAGATAGTATCAACAACACTTTCCCTACAACAGATAGTATCAACAACACTTTCCCTACAACAGATAGTATCAACAACACTTTCCCCACAACAGATAGTATCAACAACACTTTCTCTACAACAGATAGTATCAACAACACTTTCCCTACAACAGATAGTATCAACAACACTTTCCCTACAACAGATAGTATCAACAACACTTTCCCTACAACAGATAGTATCAACAACACTTTCCTACAACAGATAATATGAACACTTTCCCTAGTTTTGTGTGTGTGTGTGAGAGAGAGGCAGAAATCGTTCACCTTGAAGAATCTGACTTGTATGCGCGTGGGAGATGTTTATTCTTCTGTAGATTTTATGGCTTCCTTACATTTGATTGACAGGTGGACTGCTTGGTCTCGAGGCAAGACGCCGGCCTCGAGACAGAAGGTGTGGGTTCAAATCCCGGCTTCACCAGTTCGGATTTTAATTTATGATTTTTCTCTGCGGCAAACCAGCGAGGCCTGGCTTGAAATGTCATTTACTCATGGACAGAAAAAAATATGAGTACCTCCGAAGGTAGAGTTATTTGCCTGTGCGGCGAGGGACTCCTGTGCATACAGCTGCCGGGGTTTAAATGGAAATGGATTAACATGCAAAATTCAGTTCCTAGTCTCTAGGGACTTCGTAAAAAGTTGAATGTTGGCGAACACACAAAAATTGTTGGAGTAATTGACGTTGAGGATAGAACAATTGTTGGAGTAATTGATGTTGCGGATAGAACAATTGTTGGAGTAATTGATGTTGAGGATAGAACAATTGTTGGAGTAATTGATGTTGAGGATAGAACAATTGTTGGAGTAATCTATGTTGAGGATAGAACAATTGTTGGAGTAATCGATGTTGAGGATAGAACAATTGTTGGAGTAATCGATGTTGAGGATAGAACAATTGTTGGAGTAATCGATGTTGAGGATAGAACAATTGTTGGAGTAATTGATGTTGAGGATAGAACAATTGTTGGAGTAATTGATGTTGAGGATAGAACAATTGTTGGAGTAATTGATGTTGAGGATAGAACAATTGTTGGAGTAATTGATGTTGAGGATAGAACAATTGTTGGAGTAACTGATGTTGAGGATAGAACAATTGTTGGAGTAATTGATGTTGAGGATAGAACAATTGTTGGAGTAATTGATCAAAAATTTCAGAGGAATGCACACAGAAATAAAAAGAATGACTAATAAAGACAAAAAAGCTGCAGGAAGTGGATGTATTGCAAATGAAGAGGGATGAATGCTAAGAGATAACAAAGATATAATCGATAGATGGCAGGAATACATAACAAAATTATTTCATGACGAAAGGGACAAAAAACCATTTATAAAATGTAGATCCAGCTATAAAATCCTGAAATCTAAAGTAGAAAAAGCTATAAAAACAATGAAAAAGGGAAAAGCAGCAGGACCTTACAATATACAGAGAGATGATACAGGCACTAGAAGATTTGGCATTGAAGTGATCACAGACATATGCAATGACATATACCATACAGGATACATACCGAATGAACTAAAAACATCAACTTTTATTGCATTGCCTAAAAAGAATGGTGCAGTTGAATGCAGTGATTTTAGAATAATAAGCCTAATGAGCGATGTTACAAAAATCTTGCTAAAAGTTATACAAGGGAGGATTCAGAATAAAATCAATACTGAATTAGATGAGCAGCAATTTGGATTTAGGAAAGATAGTGGGACAAAAGAAGCCATATTCTGCATGAGAACATTAATCGAAAAGTACATAGAAGTAAACAAACCAATATATGCCTGCTTCATAGTCTACACCAAAGCTTTTGATAGAATACACCATAATCAACTTATAGATTGCCTAAAAGATATAAATCTGGATGACACAGACATACGGCTGATATGTAATTTGTACTGGGAGCAAACAGCAATAATAAGATATAACAAGGAGAACTCTACACCCATGGACATAAAAAGAGGTGTACGGCAGGGATGCATCCTATCACCAAGCTTGTTCAATCTATCTGAATCTGATTCACTGAGCAAATCTTTAAAAACATCACAGAGATGCCAGGTCTACAAATTAATGGAAAAATAATCAATAACCTAAGATATGCTGACTATACTGTTCTACTAGCAGAAAATCCTAAAGATCTACAACAATTACTTAATGTAATGAACATGACAAGCAAAAAATATGGACTAGAAATGAATATCAAAAAGACTAAAACTATAATCATAAACAAAGAAAATTCTCAAGACCTACAATGAAATATCACAGTTGAAGGAATACATCTGCAGACAGTCCAGAGCTACAACTACCTTGGACATACTATAACCAGTGATGGAAAATGTACAACTGAAATAAATAAAAGAATAGGTATGGCAAAAAGTAATTTCAATGCCATGAAGAACATATTAACATCAAAACAAATAACACCAGGGCTAAAACTAAGAATAGCAAAATGTTACATCTTCTCAATATTCCTGTATGGTGAAGAAACATGGACATTAAACCAGAAAACAGAACAGAAAATTGAAACCTTTGAAATGTGGGTTTATAGAAGAATAGATAGAATTGGATGGAAAGAAAAGAAAACAAACGAGGAAGTTTTAAAACAACTAAAAATGAAAAGAGAACTACTAAACACAATTAGAACAAGGCAAATGAAATTTTTTGGTCATGTTAAAAGACACAACAGCCTACTAAAAGTAATATTGGAAGGGAAAATACAAGGTAAAAGAGGCAGAGGCAGACTAACATGGCCAAGTAACATCAAAAGATGGACAACCTGCACGATCAAAGCAAGAGACAGAGTGGAGTGGCGCTCCATGGTAGCCAACCTTCGATGCGGAGACGGCACTCGATGATGAATTGATCAAATAATGATATCTTTTCCCGGATGATGATTGAAGATATCAAGTGGAAGCAGAAACAGATTGTTGTTGTGGCAAGACAGAATGGCTTGCCCCGCCTGGCCTCCTGCTTTCATTGATTCTCTAACATTGAATGTCATGAGCATTCACAATAAACCACATCTCTTTGCCATATTTATTTTTTCTTGCAATTTTGAGCCAACATTTTAATTGGTTGAGTCCTAACACCTGGTCCCCCAGTCAAGAGAGCTCTAAATGTAAATCTCTCTCTCTCTCTCTCTCTGCGATCAAGTCTCAATCAGAGTAGGATTTCGGACTCTCTTATGAAGTCAGCTGTCTGTTTAAGTGAATCTATTGTCCCATATAGTTTCTCTTCCAGGGAGGTGGGTGTGGACCACATTGCTCTTCTCAGGTCCGTGTACTGGGGGCAATCCTGTAGAACATGTTTTGTAGTCATATTGTCCAGTGTACAGTGGTATAGGCTGGTTGTACCTATTTTGAATTTGGTGAACATGTGATTTCTCATTCTATTGTGGCCAGTGCTTAGGTGAAGACTTGATCCTTCCTTGATAATGTTGGAAGTTTGAACCAACATTTTGATTGGTTGAGTCCTATCACCTGGTCCCCAGTAAAGAGAGCTCCGAATGTAAATATATATTTGTGTGTGTGTGGGAGCTCCCGTCATTGTTTGGGAGGCCAAGCAATGATTTGTTTGGTTTTGTTTTTAAATATAGAAAATCTCGTCAGGTACAGACTGTGTTTTGTGTGTACGGGTTGTACATATTTGTTTGCCAGGTGTACATTTGTGACATTTGATGTCTCTTGTGTGAAGAGAGAGCTTGTCAAGATTGTGTCAGTGTCTCACATATTGACATGACTCTTGTATGATGAGAGAGAGAGCTTGTCAAGATTGTGTCAGTGTCTCATATATTGACATGACTCTTGTATGATGAGAGAGAGAGAGAGAGAGATGTCAAGATGGTGTCAGTGTCTCATATATTGACATGACTCTTGTATGATGAGAGAGAGAGCTTGTCAAGGTTGTGTCAATGTCTCATATATTGACATGACACTTGTATGAGAGAGAGAGAGCATGTCAAGATTATGTCAATGTCTCATATATTGACATGACACTTGTATGAGAGAGAGAGCATGTCAAGATTATGTCAATGTCTCACGTATTGACTGACTCTTGTATGAGAGAGAGATGTCAAGATTGTGTCAATGTCTCACATATTGACTGACTCTTGTATGAGAGAGAGATGTCAAGGTTGTGTCAATGTCTCACATATTGACTGACTGTTGTATGATGAGAGAGAGAGATGTCAAGATTGTGTCAATGTCTCACATATTGACTGACTCTTGTATGAGAGAGAGATGTCAAGGTTGTGTCAATGTCTCACATATTGACTGACTGTTGTATGATGAGATAGAGAGCATGTCAAGGTTGTGTCAATGTCTCACATATTGACTGACTGTTGTATGATGAGAGAGAGAGCTTGTCAAGGTTGTGTCAATGTCTCACATATTAACTGACTCTTGTATGATGAGAGAGAGCATGTCAAGGCTATGTCAATGTCTCACATATTAACTGACTCTTGTATGATGAGAGAGAGAGAGAGAGAGCTTGTCATGGTTGTGTCAATGTCTCACATATTGACTGACTTGTATGATGAGAGAGGGAGCATGTCAAGGTTGTGTCAATGTCTCACATATTGACTGACTCTTGTATGATGAGAGAGAGCATGTCAAGGCTATGTCAATGTCTCACATATTGACTGACTCTTGTATGATGAGAGAGAGAGAGCTTGTCAAGGCTATGTCAATGTCTCACATATTGACTGACTCTTGTATGATGAGAGAGAGAGAGCTTGTCAAGTTTGAGTCAATGTCTCACATATTGACTTGACTCTTGTATGAGAGAGAGTGAGAGAGAGCTTGTCAAGGTTGAGTCAATGTCTCACATATTGACTTGACTCTTGTATGAGAGAGAGAGAGAGAGCTTGTCAAGGTTGAGTCAATGTCTCACATATTGACTTGACTCTTGTATGAGAGAGAGAGAGAGAGCTTGTCAAAGTTGAGTCAATGTCTCACATATTGACCGACTCTTGTATGAGAGAGAGAGAGAGCTTGTCAAGGTTGTGTCAATGTCTCACATATTGACTTGACTCTTGTATGATGAGAAAGAGAGAGCTTGTCAAGGTTGTGTCACTGTCTCACATATTGACTTGACTCTTGTATGATGAGAGAGAGAGAGCTTGTCAAGGTTGTGTCAATGTCTCACATATTGACTTGACTCTTGTATGAGAGAGAGAGAGCTTGTCAAGGTTGTGTCAATGTCTCACATATTGACTTGACTCTTGTATGAGAGAGAGAGCTTGTCAAGGTTGTGTCAATGTCTCACATATTGACTCTTGTCTGGCATTAAGACATTGTTTGTATCTACCATCCAGATCACGATAACAGTTGTATATCAAATTTTATGATAATCTTTTATATCGTAAACAGATGTTTTTTGTCTCTAATGTGAGTATGCCATGTGCAAACATCAACTCCAAACATCATCTCATTAAAGGTCACAAGTATTTGTGTGTGCACCCTCATTGTACTCCATGCCCTGTCACACCATCGCATGGGTCTTCTGGTCCCTGGGTTGCAAAGTTAGTCAATGACTTGTTGGTTGTAGTCAAAGTTAGTGACTTGTTGGTTGTGGTCAAAGTTAGTGACTTGTTGGTTGTGGTCAAAGTTAGTGACTTGTTGGTTGTGGTCAAAGTTAGTGACTTGTTGGTTGTAGTCAAAGTTAGTGACTTGTTGGTTGTAGTCAAAGTTAGTGACTTGTTGGTTGTGGTCAAAGTTAGTGACTTGTTGGTTGTGGTCAAAGTTAGTGACTTGTTGGTTGTGGTCAAAGTTAGTGACTTGTTGGTTGTGGTCAAAGTTAGTGACTTGTTGGTTGTGGTCTAAGTTAGTGACTTGTTGGTTGTAGTCAAAGTTAGTGACTTGTTGGTTGTGGTCAAAGTTAGTGACTTGTTGGTTGTAGTCAAAGTTAGTGACTTGGTTGTGGTCAAAGTTAGTGACTTGGTGGTTGTAGTCAAAGTTAGTGACTTGTTGGTTGTAGTCAAAGTTAGTGACTTGGTTGTGGTCAAAGTTAGTGACTTGGTGGTTGTAGTCAAAGTTAGTGACTTGTTGGTTGTAGTCAAAGTTAGTGACTTGTTGGTTGTAGTCAAAGTTAGTGACTTGTTGGTTGTGGTCAAAGTTAGTGACTTGGTTGTGGACAAAGTTAGTGACTTGTTGGTTGTGGTCTAAGTTAGTGACTTGTTGGTTGTGGTCAAAGTTAGTGACTTGGTTGTGGTCAAAGTTAGTGACTTGGTGGTTGTAGTCAAAGTTAGTGACTTGTTGGTTGTAGTCAAAGTTAGTGACTTGTTGGTTGTAGTCAAAGTTAGTGACTTGTTGGTTGTGGTCAAAGTTAGTGACTTGTTGGTTGTAGTCAAAGTTAGTGACTTGTTGGTTGTAGTCAAAGTTAGTGACTTGTTGGTTGTGGTCAAAGTTAGTGACTTGGTGGTTGTAGTCAAAGTTAGTGACTTGTTGGTTGTAGTCAAAGTTAGTGACTTGTTGGTTGTGGTCAAAGTTAGTGACTTGTTGGTTGTAGTCAAAGTTAGTGACTTGTTGGTTGTGGTCAAAGTTAGTGACTTGTTGGTTGTAGTCAAAGTTAGTGACTTGTTGGTTGTAGTCAAAGTTAGTGACTTGTTGGTTGTAGTCAAAGTTAGTGACTTGTTGGTTGTGGTCAAAGTTAGTGACTTGTTGGTTGTAGTCAAAGTTAGTGACTTGTTGGTTGTGGTCAAAGTTAGTGACTTGTTGGTTGTGGTCAAAGTTAGGGCCTTGTTGGTTGTAGTCAAAGTTAGTGACTTGTTGGTTGTAGTCAAAGTTAGTGACTTGTTGGTTGTAGTCAAAGTTAGTGACTTGTTGGTTGTAGTCAAAGTTAGTGACTTGTTGGTTGTAGTCAAAGTTAGTGACTTGTTGGTTGTGGTCAAAGTTATTGACTTGTTGGTTGTAGTCAAAGTTAGTGACTTGTTGGTTGTAGTCAAAGTTAGTGACTTGTTGGTTGTAGTCAAAGTTAGTGACTTGTTGGTTGTAATCAAAGTTAGTGACTTGTTGGTTGTAGTCAAAGTTAGTGACTTGTTGGTTGTGGTCAAAGTTAGTGACTTGTTGGTTGTGGTCAAAGTTAGTGACTTGTTGGTTGTGGTCAAAGTTAGTGACTTGTTGGTTGTAGTCAAAGTTAGTGACTTGTTAGTTGTAGTCAAAGTTAGTGACTTGTTGGTTGTGGTCAAAGTTAGTGACTTGTTGGTTGTAGTCAAAGTTAGTGACTTGTTGGTTGTGGTCAAAGTTAGTGACTTGGTTGTAGTCAAAGTTAGTGACTTGTTGGTTGTGGTCAAAGTTAGTGACTTGTTGGTTGTGGTCAAAGTTAGTGACTTGGTTGTGGTCAAAGTTAGTGACTTGTTGGTTGTAGTCAAAGTTAGTGACTTGTTGGTTGTGGTCAAAGTTACTGACTTGTTGGTTGTGTCAAAGTTAGTGACTTGTTGGTTGTAGTCAAAGTTAGTGACTTGTTGGTTGTAGTCAAAGTTAGTGACTTGTTGGTTGTGGTCAAAGTTAGTGACTTGTTGGTTGTGGTCAAAGTTAGTGACTTGGTGGTTGTAGTCAAAGTTAGTGACTTGTTGGTTGTAGTCAAAGTTAGTGACTTGTTGGTTGTAGTCAAAGTTAGTGACTTGGTTGTGGTCAAAGTTAGTGACTTGTTGGTTGTGGTCAAAGTTAGTGACTTGTTGGTTGTAGTCAAAGTTAGTGACTTGTTGGTTGTAGTCAAAGTTAGTGACTTGTTGGTTGTAGTCAAAGTTAGTGACTTGTTGGTTGTGGTCAAAGTTACTGACTTGTTGGTTGTGGTCAAAGTCAGTGACTTGTTGGTTGTGGTCAAAGTTAGTGACTTGGTTGTGGTCAAAGTTAGTCAGTGACTTGTTGGTTGTGGAAGTTAGTCAATAGTCTGTCTTATCTTCTCTAGAAGTTAGTCATCAGTATGTGTCTTATATTCTAGAAGTTACTCATTAGTCTGTGTTTTCTATTCTAGAATTAGTCATCTGCCTGTGTCTTCTATTAGTTAATCATTAGTCTGTGTCTTCTATTCTAGAAGCTAATCATTAGTCTGTGTCTTCTTTTATCTAGAATTGTCATTAGTCTGTGTCTTCTATTCTAGAATTTAGTCATTAGTCTGTCTTCTACTATAGAAGTTAGTCATTAGTCTGTGTCTTCTATTCTAGAAGTTAGTCAATAGTCTGTCTACTCTTCTAGACAAACTATTGACTAACATGGACCACAGAGTCACAAACTACTGACCAACATGGACCACAGAGTCACAAACTACTAACCAACATGGACCACAGAGTCACAAACTACTGACCAACATGGACCACAGAGTCACAAACTACTGACCAACATGAATCACAGAGTGAGACCATGTCCTCCAGGTTGCTGGTTTTCTTGTCCTACTTGATGTCCACCATTACATATTTGTGGTAGCTGATATAAATGATGGATTTTTTTGTGATACTTGATATAAATGACTGATTTTTTGTGATAACTTGATATAAACGACTGATTTTTTGTGATACTTGATATAAATGATTGATTTCTTGTGATAACTTGATATAAACGACTGATTTTTTTTGCAATACTTGATAAGACTGATTTCTTGTGATACCTGATGTCAATGACTGATTTCTTGTGATACCTGATGTCAATGACTGATTTCTTGATGTATTTGAATGCTTTCTTTTCTGTGATGGCCGATGTGAATAGTTTTGCTTCATGATCTCATGCAATTATTTTGTAAATATATTACTGTTTTGGACACCTCAAACAGTTGTTCTTGTCTTGTGGGGGACTGGATAGATAGCTCAGACAGCCCTACAGACAACCCACAACTATGGTTCAGACAGCCCTACAGACAACCCACGCTATGGTTCAGACAGTCCTACAGACAACCCATGCTATGGTTCAGACAGTCCTACAGACAACCCACGCAATGGTTCAGACAGCCCTACAGACAACCCACGCAATGGTTCAGACAGCCCTACAGACAACCCAGATCTGCTATGATCAGCAGAAAATAAAACCCACCATGAAAGTCCACAATCAAAACTGTTGTACTGAAGAATTTAAGTTTTAGCTCAATGAGGGCACACATGAGTTTTAGCTCAATGAGGACACACATGAGTTGTCCATGTCCTCGGTAGTATAGTGGTAAGTATCCCCGCCTGTCACGCGGGAGACCGGAGTTCGATTCCCCACCGGGGATAGGATTTTTTCTTTTCCCTTCTCTTAATTAATTTTTCCGGCTTGTTGCAGGTTGTCTGTAAGTGCTCTGTGCACACCGTGAGCTGTGTGTTTCATCCGTTTTGATCATGTTCCGATATTCCAACTGTTTACGATGAATGCTGATATCGTATGACAGGGAACAGTTGGCCGTGTTCACTTTCTGTGCGGTTTCCGCCGTATGTCTTATGGCGTGTGCTGTGACTGCTATGATGGGGACTACAGCTATTTTCTTTGTTTGGGAGATGAGTTAGTATTTCGGATGATTCCACTGGCACGGGCGGTTGAGCGATTATGAATTTTAATTCGTTTGCAGTCTTACCGGAGCCTTCCATAACCAAATAACACATGAGTTTTAGCTCAATGAGGGCACACATGAGTTTTAGCTCAATGTGGGCACAGCATACTCTTTGACAAGAATCTCTCAGACAAAGCAAAGTAGGCAGACTTTGTTCTCAAGAAATCCTGATGGTCATTGAACCATATCAAGTCTGTTCGCTTTTCCCTACCAAGTCAGTGTTTTTTCTACCCTCATGTGTTGTCGGACATTCATTAATGGATGATTCAGGATTGGTGTGTGATGGGTTCATTAATGGATGATTCAGGATTGGTGTGTGATTGGTTCATTAATGGATGATTCAGGGTTGGTGTGTGATGGGTTCATTAATGGATGATTCAGGATTGGTGTGTGATTGGTTCATTAATGGATGATTCAGGGTTGGTGTGTGATGGGTTCATTAATGGATGATTCAGGGTTGGTGTGTGCTGGGTTCATTAATGGATGATTCAGGGTTGGTGTGTGATTGGTTCATTAATGGATGATTCAGGGTTGGTGTGTGATTGGTTCATTAATGGATCATTCAGGGTTGGTGTGTGATTGGTTCATTAATGGATGATTCAGGGTTGGTGTGTGCTGGGTTCATTAATGGATGATTCAGGGTTGGTGTGTGATGGGTTCATTAATGGATGATTCAGGATTGGTGTGAGATTGGTTCATTAATGGATGATTCAGGATTGGTGTGTGATTGGTTCATTAATGGATGATTCAGGATTGGTGTGAGATTGGTTCATTAATGGATGATTCAGGATTGGTTCATTGATGGATGATTCAGGGTTGGTGTGTGATTGGTTCATTAATGGATGATTCAGGGTTGGTGTGTGATTGGTTCATTAATGGATGATTCAGGATTGGCGTGAGATTGGTTCATTAATGGATGATTCAGGATTGGTGTGAGATTGGTTCATTAATGGATGATTCAGGATTGGTGTGTGATTGGTTCCATGGATGATTCAGGATTGGTGTGTGATTGGTTCATTAATGGATGACTCAGGATTGGTGTGAGATTGGTTCGAGATTGGTTCATTAATGGATGATTCAGGATTGGTATGTGATTGGTTCATTGATGAGTGATTGAGGCTTGGTGTGTGATGGATGGATTCATTGATGGCAACTGACCCTCTACGAAAGATTTTCAAACACAGAATCTAGTATTTCTGCCCCAAAGTACCATTTTCAGCTTGACAAAACAATTGATGGGTAGATTAAAACATAAATTTATTGATGATTAAAAAACATATAATTGCTGGTGGCTAAAACATTAATGATCTACAATGGGTTGCTGGGTGATTAAAACATTAATGATCTACAATGGGTTGCTGGTCGATTCATCAACAAAGAGACACACATGATTGTGTGATGAGACAAGACTGATGAGGTGATATAAAAACAGAATTATAGCCAAACAAAGATGACTCCATGGCAACCATCAAATTCTGGCTAATGATTACAAGTAGTTTGTTACACACTCCCAGACACAGTTCTGCTCTCTATCTCTTGTCATAACTCTCTCCTATCACAACTCTCTCTCATCACAATTCTCCTGTCACACAACTCTTGCCCTACTCATCAACACTCACAATCTGACACACTCCTCACTCAAGTCACAACACCCATGTCTGAGAGCACTGGCTACCTCTTGCTACAGTTAACATAGTAACTAAATGTGTCCCAGCCCGGCATATGGTCGTCTTCTTCTACCTTTCAGCTACCTCTGGAGCATAGGCCTTCAACAAACACTTTCAGCTCCCTCTGGAGCATAGGCCTTCAACAAACACTTTCAGCTCCCTCTGGAGCATAGGTCTTCAACAAACACTTTCAGCTCCCTATGGAGCATAGGTCTTCAACAAACACTTTCAGCTCCCTCTGGAGCATAGGCCTTCAACAAACACTTTCAGCTCCCTCTGGAGCATAGGTCTTCAACAAACACTTTCAGCTCCCTATGGAGCATAGGTCTTCAACAAACACTTTCAGCTCTCTGTGGAGCATAGGTCTTCAACAAACACTTTCAGCTCTCTGTGGAGCATAGGTCTTCAACAAACACTTTCAGCTCCCTGTGGAGCATAGGTCTTCAACAAATACTTTCAGCTCCCTGTGGAGCATAGGTCTTCAACAAATACTTTCAGCTCCCTGTGGAGCATAGGTCTTTCAACACTTTCAGTCCCCTATGGAGCATAGGTCTTCAACAAATACTATCAGCTCTCTTTGGAGCATAGGTCTTCAACAAACACTTTCAGCTGCCTGTGGTGCATAGGTCTTCAACAAACACTTTCAGCTCCATGTGGAGCATAGGTCTTCAACAAACACTTTCAGCTCCCTGTGCAGCATAGGTCTTCAACAAACACTTTCAGCTCCCTGTGGATCATAGGTCCTCAACAAACACTTTCAGCTCCCTGTGCAGCATAGGTCCTCAACAAACACTTTCCAAGCCGTTATGTTTCTTGCCATTCTTTTAAGATCATTCCATATCTTCCCATCATCTTCATCTCTGCTTCTATCGGTCTTCTCCAAGAATTCCTTGGTCTTCCCCTTTGTCTTTTCCCCTGGGGATTCCAAAAAAGGGCCTGTTGTGTAATACTCTCAGTTGGCTTCCGCAGTGTGTGTCCTATCCAGCGCCATCGTCTTCGCTGTATCTCTTTATCCACTGGTATTTGACCGTTACATTTCTATAATTCTATGTTAGTGATTATGTCCTGCCATTTCGATCCTTTTATTCTGCATAAGCATCCATTAATGAAAGTCTGTATCTTCATGACTGTCATTTTAGTTGTTCTCCATGTTTCACAGCCATATAATAGGACCGACTTAACATTTGAGTTGAACATTTTTATTTTAGTATTTAACCTAATTTCTTTGGACTTCCATATGTTTCCCAGTGCAACAAAAGCTCCTCAGAAAAAGGATGAAAATGGAATATGGTGTTAGTGACCATATTTGTCCATAACCATGGCACATTTTTGGGTGACATGGCCAGTGTCACACCAGACTGCCTTAACTGCCCAGACAAATCTCTGGTAACCATATTTTGAGGCTGGGTGAACCCAGGAGCCTTGTCCATCAACAACAAAAACAATTCCGCCACATTTGGGAATTTGACTACCTCTTGTTACTGGTAACAGAACATTCAACAATTGGTCTCTCTACTGAGTTGAGAGCCCTGACTACTACTTGTTACTGGTAACAGAACATTCAACAATTGGTCTCTCTACTGAGTTGAGAGCCCTGACTACTACTTGTTACTGGTAACAGAACATTCAACAATTGGTCTCTCTACTGAGTTGAGAGCCCTGACTACTACTTGTTACTGGTGACAGTTAGAACATTCAACAATTGGTCTCTCTACTGAGTGAGAGCCCTGACTACTTCTTGTTACTGGTAACAGAACATTCAACAATTGGTCTCTCTACTGAGTTGAGAGCCCTGACTACTACTTGTTACTGGTGACAGTTAGAACATTCAACAATTGGTCTCTCTACTGAGTTGAGAGCCCTGACTACTACTTGTTACTGGTGACAGTTAGAACATTCAACAATTGGTCTCTCTACTGAGTTGAGAGCCCTGACTACTACTTGTTACTGGTGACAGTTAGAACATTCAACAATTGGTCTCTCTACTGAGTTGAGAGCCCTGACTACTTCTTGTTACTGGTAACAGAACATTCAACAATTGGTCTCTCTACTGAGTTGAGAGCCCTGACTACTACTTGTTACTGGTGACAGAACATTCAACAATTGGTCTCTCTACTGAGTTGAGAGCCCTGACTACTACTTGTTACTGGTGACAGAACATTCAACAATTGGTCTCTCTACTGAGTTGAGAGCCCTGACTACTACTTGTTACTGGTGACAGTTAGAACATTCAACAATTGGTCTCTCTACTGAGTTGAGAGCCCTGACTACTACTTGTTACTGGTGACAGAACATTCAACAATTGGTCTCTCTACTGAGTTGAGAGCCCTGACTACTACTTGTTACTGGTAACAGAACATTCAACAATTGGTCTCTCTACTGAGTTGAGAGCCCTGACTACTACTTGTTACTGGTGACAGAACATTCAACAATTGGTCTCTCTACTGAGTTGAGAGCCCTGACTACTACTTGTTACTGGTGACAGAACATTCAACAATTGGTCTCTCTACTGAGTTGAGAGCCCTGACTACTACTTGTTACTGGTGACAGAACATTCAACAATTGGTCTCTCTACTGAGTTGAGAGCCCTGACTACTACTTGTTACTGGTGACAGTTAGAACATTCAACAATTGGTCTCTCTACTGAGTTGAGAGCCCTGCCTACTACTTGTTACTGGTGACAGTTAGAACATTCAACAATTGGTCTCTCTACTGAGTTGAGAGCCCTGACTACTACTTGTTACTGGTGACAGTTAGAACATTCAACAATTGGTCTCTCTACTGAGTTGAGAGCCCTGACTACTACTTGTTACTGGTGACAGTTAGAACATTCAACAATTGGTCTCTCTACTGAGTTGAGAGCCCTGACTACTACTTGTTACTGGTGACAGTTAGAACATTCAACAATTGGTCTCTCTACTGAGTTGAGAGCCCTGACTACTACTTGTTACTGGTGACAGAACATTCAACAATTGGTCTCTCTACTGAGTTGAGAGCCCTGACTACTACTTGTTACTGGTGACAGTTAGAACATTCAACAATTGGTCTCTCTACTGAGTTGAGAGCCCTGACTACTACTTGTTACTGGTGACAGAACATTCAACAATTGGTCTCTCTACTGAGTTGAGAGCCCTGACTACTACTTGTTACTGGTGACAGTTAGAACATTCAACAATTGGTCTCTCTACTGAGTTGAGAGCCCTGACTACTACTTGTTACTGGTGACAGAACATTCAACAATTGGTCTCTCTACTGAGTTGAGAGCCCTGACTACTACTTGTTACTGGTGACAGTTAGAACATTCAACAATTGGTCTCTCTACTGAGTTGAGAGCCCTGACTACTACTTGTTACTGGTGACAGTTAGAACATTCAACAATTGGTCTCTCTACTGAGTTGAGAGCCCTGACTACTACTTGTTACTGGTGACAGTTAGAACATTCAACAATTGGTCTCTCTACTGAGTTGAGAGCCCTGACTACTACTTGTTACTGGTGACAGTTAGAACATTCAACAATTGGTCTCTCTACTGAGTTGAGAGCCCTGACTACTACTTGTTACTGGTGACAGAACATTCAACAATCTGTCTCCAACATTATTTTGCCACAAACCAATCAATAACTGTCAAACTTGTGATAAAATGGAGTCAGACATCTCCAGGTATCTAATTTGAGAAGTCAGACATCTCCAGGTATCTAATTTGAGAAGTCAGACATCTCCAGGTATCTAATTTGGAAGGTCAGACATCTCTAGGTATCTAACTGAAGAAGTCAGACACCTCTATGTATCTAATTAGGGAAATCATTTCTAGGTATCTAATCTGAAAAGTCAGACATCTCTAGGTAACTAATTTGGAAAGTCAGACATCTTTAGGTATCTAATCTGAGAAGTCAGACATCTCTAGGTAACTAATTTGGAAAGTCAGACATCTTTAGGTATCTAATCTGAGAAGTCAGACATCTCTAGGTAACTAATTTGGAAAGTCAGATATCCTTAGGTATCTAATTGAAGAAGTCAGACACCTCTAGGTATCTAATTGAAGAAGTCAGACACCTCTAGGTATCTAATTAGGGAAATCATTTCTAGGTATCTAATTTGAGAAGTCAGATATCTCAAGGTATCTAATTTGGGAAATCATTTCTAGGTATCTAATTTGAGAAGTCAGACATCTCTAGGTATCTAATTTGAGAAGTCAGACATCTCTAGGTATCTAATTTGGGAAATCATTTCTAGGTATCTAATTTGAGTAGTCAGACATCTCTAGGTATCTAATTTGAGTAGTCAGACATCTCTAGGTATCTAATTTGAGTAGTCAGACATCTCAAGGTATCTAATTTGAGTAGTCAGACATCTCTAGGTATCTAATTTGAGTAGTCAGACATCTCAAGGTATCTAATTTGAGTAGTCAGACATCTCTAGGTATCTAATTTGAGTAGTCAGACATCTCTAGGTATCTAATTTGAGTAGTCAGACACCTTTAGGTATCTAATTTGAGTAGTCAGACATCTCTAATCTACAAACTAATCAACACCCATGAACGTGTATATGTCATAATTTGAGAAGTCTGGTTTGATTACGTCAATTTCTCCCCAAGCAAAGTTTTAAATACGTCCTAATGTACACATGTCACATCATAGTCAGTCATCCACATATCTAGCTAGCCATACATCTTTCTTACCTAAGTCACGTCATAGTTAGTCATACACATATCTAGCTAGCCATACATCTTTCTTACCTAAGTCACGTCATAGTTAGTCATACACATATCTAGCTAGCCATACATCTTTCTTACCTAAGTCACGTCATAGTTAGTCATACACATATCTAGCTAGCCATACATCTTTCTTACTGAAGTCACGTCATGCATGTTCAGCAGAACAAAAATCTCAACGTACATGTCTCCACCTAAGGTATTATATCTGATTGTATGTAAATAAGACCGCACATATGTCCAGCCACATGTAATATGATGGCACATAAACCGAACCAGGCATACGTCTGTAAGTCGGGTCACACACATACTCAAGCAAACATCTGATGGCACACATAGGCCCAGGCAGGCATACATCTGTCAGGCTGGTCACAAACATAAGCCCAGCCAGGCATACGTCTGTAAGTATGGCCATCCACATAAGCCCAGCCAGGTATACATCTGTCAGGTCAGGCTGGTCATAAACATAAGACCAGCCAGACATACGTCTGTAAGTATGGTCATCCACATATGCTCAGCCAGACATACGTCTGTAAGTATGGTCATCCACATATGCTCAGCCAGGCATACGTCTGTATGTATGGTCATCCACATATGCTCAGCCAGGCATACATCTTAAGTTTGGTCGCACACATCAGATCGGTCAGGCATACGTCTGTCAGGCTGGTCACAAACATAAACCTAGTCAGGCATACGTCTGTAAGTATGGTCATCAACATATGCCCAGCCATGCATACATCTGTCAGATACGTCACAAACATAAGTCCAGCCAGGTATACGCCTGTAAGTTTGGTCGCACACATGCCCACTCAAGCAAACATGTGATGGCACATAGGCCCAGGCAGGCATACATCTGTCAGGCTGGTCACAAACATAAACCCAGTCAGGCATACGTCTGTAAGTATGGTCATCAACATATGCCCAGCACTAAGAAGGGCCTGCATTCACAAACACTAAGATGGCACCTTGCTATGATACACAACATGAGCTCTTCTCCGTCGTCTCGCCGTTCTCCTTTTGTTTCATCGTGTTTAAGATAGTGTCGAAGATCTCTTTCACAGACTGTGGAGCAAGGACAAACTGAGTCACTGAGACAGCAAATGTGTTCAGATAAACAGTTCAAATAAAACAGAGACAAGATCTAGCGAACATAAAATGTTCAATTTATAGAACATAAATGGTTTCTAGAAGTTTAAGTCGACACACCACACATTTGTCTACACACAACACAGACCACACATTTGTCTACACACAACAGAGAAGACACATTTGTCTACACACAACACAGACCACACATTTGTCTACACACAACAGAGACCACACATTTGTCTACACACAACAGAGAAGACACATTTGTCTACACACAACACAGACCACACATTTGTCTACACACAACAGAGACCACACATTTGTCTACACACAACAGAGACCACACATTTGTCTACACACAACAGAGACCACACATTTGTCTACACACAACAGAGACCACACATTTGTCTACACACAACAGAGATGACACATTTGTCTACACACAACAGAGACCACACATTTGTCTACACACAACAGAGATGACACATTTGTCTACACACAACAGAGATGACATATTTGTCTACACACAACAGAGACCACACATTTGTCTACACACAACAAAGACCATACATTTGTCTACACACAAAAGAGACCACATATCTGCCCACAGACCACATATTTGTCTACACACACCACACATTTATCTACACACAACACACAGACCCCACACACTTAGAGAGACCACACAACCTACAGAGTTCTCCTTGGCAGACGCCTCCAGAAATGGCACTTTCCATGACTCGGCCACTCTCCTACCTTCCTCCTCTGATATAACTCTGGGGAAATTAGTTAATGTTAGAACATGTCTCTGGGGAAATTAGTTAATGTTAGAACATGTCTCTGGGGAAATTAGTCAACGTTAGAACATGTCTCTGGGGAAATTAGTTAACGTTAGAACATGTCTCTGGGGAAATTAGTTAATGTTAGAACATGTCTCTGGGGAAATTAGTTAATGTTAGAACATGTCTCTGGGGAAATTAGTTAATGTTAGAACATGTCTCTGGGGAAATTAGTCAACGTTAGAACATGTCTCTGGGGAAATTAGTTAATGTTAGAACATGTCTCTGGGGAAATTAGTTAATGTTAGAACATGTCTCTGGGGAAATTAGTTAATGTTAGAACATGTCTCTGGGGAAATTAGTTAATGTTAGAACATGTCTGTGGGGAAATTAGTTAATGTTAGAACATGTCTCTGGGGAAATTAGTTAATGTTAGAACATGTCTCTGGGGAAATTAGTTAATGTTAGAACATGTCTCTGGGGAAATTAGTTAATGTTAGAACATGTCTCTGGGGAAATTAGTCAACATTAGAACATGTCTCTGGGGAAATTAGTCAACATTAGAACATGTCTCTGGGGAAATTAGTCAACATTAGAACACATCTGTGACAGCTCGTCACCACTTTTAAAAAAATACAAGATATTGTGACAGTGACAACACAACAACAAAATCAACAACACACAACTCACAAACAATTGACAATCACACAGCTCATCAACAATCAACAACCACACAACTCACAAACAATTGACAATCACACAGCTCACCAACAATCAACAACCACACAACTCACAACAATTGACAATCACACAGCTCATCAACAATCAACAACCACACAACTCACAAACAATTGACAATCACACAGCTCACCAACAATCAACAACCACACAACTCACAAACAATTGACAATCACACAGCTCACCAACAATCAACAACCACACAACTCACAAACAATTGACAATCACACAGCTCATCAACAATCAACAACCACACAACTCACAAACAATTGACAATCACACAGCTCATCAACAATCAACAACCACACAACTCACAAACAATTGACAATCACACAGCTCATCAACAATCAACAACCACACAACTCACAAACAATTGACAATCACACAGCTCATCAACAATCAACAACCACACAACTCACAAACAATTGACAATCACACAGCTCATCAACAATCAACATCCCACAACTCACAAACAATTGACAATCACACAGCTCATCAACAATCAACAACCACACAACTCACAAACAATTGACAATCACACAGCTCATCAACAATCAACAACACACAACTCACAAACAATTGACAATCACACAGCTCATCAACAATCAACAACCACACAACTCACAAACAATTGACAATCACACAGCTCATCAACAATCAACATCCACACAACTCACAAACAATTGACAATCACACAGCTCACCAACAATCAACAACCACACAACTCACAAACAATTGACAATCACACAGCTCACCAACAATCAACAACCACACAACTCACAAACAATTGACAATCACACAGCTCATCAACAATCAACAACCACACAACTCACAAACAATTGACAATCACAACTTCAGAATAATCAACAAACACAACTCAAAAATAATCAACAATCACACAAACTCACAAACAATCAACAATCACAACTTCAGAATAATCAACAATCAGAACTCAAAAATAATCAGCCACATATGAGGAAATACAGATACAGTGAACATATTTACACAATATATAAGGCCATGCTTCCTTGTGGTAGAGTCAAGTGACACCATGACCTTTCATGTGGTAGCCAACAATAGGAAAGACATGTATCATGTATCACTGATAGCAATAGGAGGGACATGTACCATTGCCAGCAAAAGGAGGGACATGTATCATGTATCACTGCCAACAATAGGAGGGACATGTATCATGTATCACTGACAGCAATAGAAGGGGCATGTATCATGTATCACTGCCAGCAATAGAAGGGATATGTATCATGTATCACTGCCAGCAATATGAGGGGCATGTATCACGTATCACTGCCAGCAATAGAAGGACATGTATCATTGCCAGCAATATGAGGGACATGTATCATGTATCATTGCCAGTAATAGGAGGGACATGTATCATGTATAAGTGCCAGCAATAGAAGGGACATGTATCATTGCCAGCAATATGAGGGACATGTATCATGTATCACTGACAGCAATATGCGGGACATGTATCATGTATCAGTGCCAGCAAGTGAAGGGACATGTATCACTGACAGCAATAGAAGGGACATGCACTGTATACCACTGAATACACATCACACATATTTCAGGTGTGTAACTCACAAATAATCTAGGTATATAACTCACACATAGTCTAGGTATGTAACTCACACATAATCTAGGTATGTAACCCACACATAATCTAGGTATGTAACTCACACATAATCTAGGTATGTAACTCACACATAATCTAGGTATGTAACTCACACATAATCTAGGTATGTAACTCACACATAATCTAGGTATGTAACTCACACATAATCTAGGTATGTAACTCACACATAATCTAGGTATGTAACTCACACATAATCTAGGTATGTAACTCACACATAATCTAGGTATGTAACTCACACATAATCTAGGTATGTAACTCACACATAATCTAGGTATGTAACTCACACATAATCTAGGTATGTAACTCACACATAATCTAGGTATGTAACTCACACATAATCTAGGTATGTAACTCACACATAATCTAGGTATGTAACTCACACATAATCTAGGTATGTAACTCACACATAATCTAGGTATGTAACTCACACATAATCTAACCTTTCAAATCGCAGATCTTTCTTATTCCCAACAAGAACTATCGGCACCCTAGAGTGGTCATAGAGAAAAGTTAGCAGTTGTGATTGGTAATGATGTAATAATTAGTGATGTTACCATTTATGGTAATGTATTAATGATGACAGTGTAAGCAATAATGATGTAATTGTAAAGACAATGTGAGCAATAGTGAAGTCATAGCGAAGATAATGTAAGCAATAATGATGTAATAATAAAGATAATGTAGGTAATGATAACATTTTAACAGAGCAGACAATGTAAGCAATAATGATGTAACATTAAAGACTATGTAAGCAGTAATGGTGTAACAGTAAAGACAATGTAAGCAGTAATGATGTAACAGTAAAGACAATGTAAGCAGTAATGATGTAACAGTAAAGACAATGTAAGCAGTAATGATGTAACAGTAAGACAATGTAAGCAGTAATGATGCAACAGTAAAGACAATGTAAGCAGTAATGATAATGTAAGCAATAATGGTGTAATTTGAAGACAATGTAAGCAATAATGATGTAATAGTAAAGACAATGTAAGCAGTAATGGTGTAACAGTAAAGACATGTAAGCAGTAATGATGTAACAGTAAAGACAATGTAAGCAGTAATGATGTAACAGTAAGACAATGTAAGCAGTAATGATGCAACAGTAAGACAATGTAAGCAGTATGATAATGTAAGCAATAATGGTGTAATTTTGAAGACAATGTAAGCAATAATGATGTAACTGTAATGACAATATAAGCAATAATGATGTAACTGTAATGACAATGTGAGCGATAATGATGTAACAGTAATGACAATGTAAGCAATAATGATGTAACAGTAATGACAATGTAAGCAATAATGATGTAACAGTAATGACAATGTAAGCAATAACGATGTAATATTGAAGACAATGTAAACTATTCTACTCATGGAATCATTTTCACTGCAATCGAGGCATCCCCATATCCGCTCCACCACCCATTCCAACATTCTCTGAAGCATAAACAGACTTACTGTTCCTGTAAGGTGTTGATTATAGCTACATCTGTTTTTCCCCACACAAAACACTCCGGATCTAGCCGATCCCTTTTCTACCTTTAGACTTCACAGTCTCTCAATATATACATCTTGTCCCACCCATTCTCCTCCTCTTCTCTAAGGAATGAAGAACAAACTTGGCGATGTTCTCTTTGTCCAGAGTAAGGCCACACTCGGCGCCAGAGTTGCCAGCGAGCTTGACAGAGATTGCCATGTACACCAGAATGGCCTGGACAGTAACTCACTGTGGAGCCATCCAAGAGCTGCCAGAGAGCTTATCGACTATTTCATTGCCGTGTACACCAGCATGTCCTGGACAGTACATCCAGGTTAACGCACTCACTGTAGAGCCATCCAAGAGCTGCCAGAGAGCTTATCGACTATTTCATTGCCGTGTACACCAGCATGTCCTGGACAGTACATCCAGGTTAACACACTCACTGTAGAGCCATCCAAGAGCTGCCAGAGAGCTTATCGACTATTTCATTGCAGTGTACACCAGCATGTCCTGGACAGTACATCCAGGTTAACACACTCACTGTAGAGCCATCCAAGAGCTGCCAGAGAGCTTATCGACTATTTCATTGCCGTGTACACCAGCATGTCCTGGACAGTACATCCAGGTTAACACACTCACTGTAGAGCCATCCAAGAGCTGCCAGAGAGCTTATCGACTATTTCATTGCCGTGTACACCAGCATGTCCTGGACAGTACATCCAGGTTAACACACTCACTGTAGAGCCATCCAAGAGCTGCCAGAGAGCTTATCGACTATTTCATTGCCGTGTACACCAGCATGTCCTGGACAGTACACCCAGGTTAACACACTCACTGTAGAGCCATCCAGAGCTGCCAGAGAGCTTATCGACTATTTCATTGCCATGTACACCAGCATGTCCTGGACAGTACACCCAGGTTAACACACTCACTGTAGAGCCATCCAAGAGCTGCCAGAGAGCTTATCGACTATTTCATTGCCGTGTACACCACATGTCCTGGACAGTACACCAGGTTAACACACTCACTGTAGAGCCATCCAAGAGCTGCCAGAGAGCTTATCGACTATTTCATTGCCGTGTACACCAGCATGTCCTGGACAGTACATCCAGGTTAACACACTCACTGTAGAGCATCCAAGAGCTGCCAGAGAGCTTATCGCTATTTCATTGCCGTGTACACCAGCATGCCCTGGACAGTACACCCAGGTTAACACACTCACTGTAGAGCCATCCAAGAGCTGCCAGAGAGCTTATCGACTATTTCATTGCGTGTACACCAGCATGGCCCTGGACAGTACATCCAGGTTAACACACTCACTGTAGAGCCATCCAAGAGCTGCCAGAGAGCTTATCGACTATTTCATTGCCGTGTACACCAGCATGCCCTGGACAGTACACCAGGTTAACGCACTCACTGTAGAGCCATCCAAGAGCTGCATCACTCCTGCCGCTGTCTGTCATCTTCTGTAACATACTTTGCGTGTCAGTCACCAAGACTGCATGATCCACGTTCTGTGTAACCAACTATGTTATCGCTGCGTTGCTGCTTCTATCTCCATTCTCACGCTGGACACCGTCATGCTACACTTGCCAGATTCCATGCCAACATGGACGAGTAACATCAAAGATGGACAAATCAGCCTATGACAACCTGCACCATCAAAGCAAGAGACAGAGCGGCATGGCACTCCATGGTAGCCAACCTTCGTTGCGGAGACAGCACTTAATGATGATGATGATGACATGGAGGGAGGTAATGTTTGAACACAGAATATTTTGATGTGGTAAATTTTTCAACCAATGTGTGTTACCGGGGCCTCATTATGAGGGAGGTAAAGATAGCACACCGTGACCTTCCAACCATGTCGTAAGAGGCAACTAAGGAGAATGATCAATGGCTTGACAGCTGTCATTGTAAAAAGTATTGTTACGGAAACAGAGCCATAGATTTTAGAAGCAGTGATCTCTGAATATGTGCCATTTTAGCACGCAAGGTTTCTGTTTTTGAGATTGTGGTTCTGCCTATGTGCCGTCTTCGGCTCGAAGGACAATAGATAGATAGATAGGTAGATAGATTAGATATTTTACAACGGTATCGTAATCCAGGGTAAGTCAAACACCTCATGGAACAAATACGTGTATCTCTGGTGATTACGAGAACTGCTCGTACACCCTCATTCTGAACCCTTATCAACCATGCTATATGAGCTGACGAGAGAGTAAGCATCATCATCAAGTACAGGGCCTGCTGGCGTAGGTGATCATGTCTCTCCACAACTTTCTATCTCGACAGCTGTCTGGTATTTTTTCTCTTTGCTTCCCTCTATCTCTTCATCCCTCAATTTTCCCAGTTGTTACAATATATTCCAGCTGTTCTCTTCTCATTACATGGCCAAAAAATGATGATTGTTTCTTCCTAATATTGGAAATTAGCTCTCTTTTTGCTTTGACCTCTTCAGAACATCTCATTACTCTTCTTAGCTGTCCATAGTATTCTCAACATTCTTCTGTAAAACCACATTTCTACAGACTCCAGTGATTTATAGTGAGCATCATAATCACATAGTGCCATCTCCACATCGAAAGTTGGCTACAATGGAGCGCCATTCCACTCTGTCTCTTGCTATGATGGTGCAGATTGTCATAGGTTGACTTGTCCATCTTTTGATGCTTACTCATCCATGTTAGTCTTGGTCTGCCTATGCCTCTTTTATCTTGTATTTTCCTCCAATATTACTTTGAGTAGGCTGATGTGTCTTTTAACATGCCCTAAAAATTGCATTTGTCTTGTTTGAATTGTATTTAGTAGTTCTCTTTTTATTTTTAGTTGTTTTAAAACTTCATAGTTTGTTTTCTTTTCTTTCCATCCAATTCTACCTATTCTTCTATAAATCCACATTTTAAAGGCTTCAATTTTCTGTTCTGTTATCTTGTCTAATGTCCATGTTTTCTGCACCATATAGGAATATGAGAAGATGTAACATTTTGCTATTCTTAGTTTTAGCCCTGGTGTTATTTGTTTTGATGTTAGTATGTTCTTCATGACATTAAAATTACTTTTTGTCATTCCTATTCTTTTGTTTATTTCAGTTGTACATTTTCCATCACTGGTTATAGTATGTCCAAGGTAGTTGTAGCTCTGAACTGTCTCCAGGTCTATTCCATCACTAGTTATAGTATGTCCAAGGTAGTTGTAGTTCTGAACTGTCTCCAGGTCTATTCCATCACTGGTTATAGTATGTCCAAGGTAGTTGTAGTTCTGAACTGTCTCCAGGTCTATTCCATCACTGGTTATAGTATGTCTCAGGTAGTTGTAGTTCTGAACTGTCTCCAGGTCTATTCCATCACTGGTTATAGTATGTCCAAGGTAGTTGTAGTTCTGAACTGTCTCCAGGTCTATTCCATCACTGGTTATAGTATGTCTCAGGTAGTTGTAGCTCTGAACTGTCTCCAGGTCTATTCCATCACTGGTTATAGTATGTCCCAGGTAGTTGTAGCTTTGAACTGTCTCCAGGTCTATTCCATCACTGGTTATAGTATGTCCTAGGTAGTTGCAGTTCTGAACTGTCTCCAGGTCTATTCCATCACTGGTTATAGTATGTCTCAGGTAGTTGTAGCTCTGAACTGTCTCCAGGTCTATTCCATCACTGGTTATAGTATGTCCCAGGTAGTTGTAGCTTTGAACTGTCTCCAGGTCTATTCCATCACTGGTTATAGTATGTCCTAGGTAGTTGTAGCTCTGAACTGTCTTCAGGTCTATTCCATCACTAGTTATAGTATGTCCAAGGTAGATGTAGCTCTGAACTGTCTCCAGGTCTATTCCATCACTGGTTATAGTATGTCCCAGGTAGTTGTAGCTCTGAACTGTCTCCAGGTCTATTCCATCACTGGTTATAGTATGTCCCAGGTAGCTGTAGCTCTGAACTGTCTCCAGGTCTATTCCATCACTGGTTATAGTATGTCTCAGGTAGTTGTAGTTCTGAACTGTCTCCAAATCTATTCCATCACTGGTTATAGTATGTCCCAGGTGTTGTAGCTCTGAACTGTCTCCATGTCTATTCCATCACTGGTTATAGTATGTCCAAGGTAGATGTAGTTCTGAACTGTCTCCAGGTCTATTCCATCACTGGTTATAGTATGTCCAAGTAGTTGTAGCTCTGAACTGTCTCCAGGTCTATTCCATCATGGTTATAGTATGTCCAAGGTAGATGTAGTTCTGAACTGTCTCCATGTCTATTCCATCACTGGTTATAGTATGTCCAGGTAGATGTAGTTCTGAAACTGTCTCCAGGTCTATTCCATCACTGGTTTATTAGTATGTCCAAGGTAGATGTAGTTGCTGAACTGTCTCCATGTCTATTCCATCA